>JACN01092951.1:0-12768 GCA_000787155.1 Scartelaos histophorus | reverse complement strand
ATTTTATATTAAATTTGGACAAAAAGTGGATTAACAGAGACTTTAAATATCACAGCCATGATATATCCTTTATTTTTTACTGATATGTATCAAATCGATTTGAAATATATCGTATCAAATCGAAAGCTCACTGTATCAAGGTTTGTATCGCACTGGCAACTTCTCAATAATTCAGCCTTAAACCAGACAAAAAGCCCCATTATGGCACCCATTATTCCCGTTGGCATTTGCTAATGCGTGTCACCATAGCAACTGCTGACCATTCCACCATAGACATACACGTAGAACACCCACGATACGATCTCACTGCAAAGTATCGATACAGAAACACACGCCGCTTTACGCTCACTGCAAAGTATCGATACAGAAACACACGCCGCTTTACGCCTACGCCTAAAAAGAACAGAGCTACACGTGAAGCTGAGTCTAAAGTTGCATTGTGTAACTTTTTCAGCTCGTTTCTATGGATACGTCATTGCTCTGCCTGGAATGTTCCACAGTATGACAACATTTATTCAATTACATGTGGATTTATAGCTCAAAAATCCCTAGAAAAACAGGCGTTCTGACTGTGAGCGGGGTCGCCTCTCCGCAGATCTGACCTGTAACTTGGTCTGTTTCGATCTACATGAAAATATAAAAGGTTTAATACAATCCTATGAAACATTTGAAGGGCCCTCCACCGGAAAAATTACTCACCAGCTTCAACGGCGGTCAGGTTTGGGGAACATTGCTTTTTTTTTCTGAAGTGTATAGAGCTGTGGTCCTTCTCCCCAGGCTCGGGCGCATGAAAGAGAGCGGTGAACAATGCACAGTGGGGTTTACGAAGGCAATGTGAGGCAAAAAGGCACAAAGAGAGAGCCTCCAACCAGCCACCGTGAGTCGGGGGAATGATGCACAGCGCCGACATGAAAGCACACGAGAGGAGGGATGAGTGCGAGAGCGCTGACGCAGACGCACTCACAAAGACCGAGCTGCCGGGCAAAAATATATGCCCTGATACAACGGAAAGAGTAGGGATTTCTATAAAGCTGCACTGTGGAACTTTTCTGGGGGAGGCTCCGTCAAATGTTTCATAGGATTGTTTATATTTTCATGGAGACAGAACCAGACCAAGTTACAGGTCAGATCTGTGGAGAGGCGACCTGGCTCACAGTCAGAACGCCTGATTTTCTAGGGATTTTTGAGCTATAAATTCACCTGTAATTGAAAAAATGTTGCCATACTGTGGAACATTCCAGGCTGAGCAATGACGTATCCATAGAAACAAGCATTGTAATAAACCTTTATATTTTCATGGAGACAGAACCAGACCAAGTTACAGGTCAGATCTGTGGAGAGGCGAACCCGCTCACAGTCAGAACGCCTGTTTTTGAGCGATAAAAACACCTTTAATTGAATAAATGTTGCCATACTGTGGAACATTCCAGGCAGGGGAGGGAAGAGGGAGGTTCTGAACTTTCAGATGAGACCTGATCTTTCCATATACTAAAAATGAGACAAATGAGTATGTGGATGTTTCCTCTGTCTGCAGGTTAAGGCTCCGGAGACCCAGGTTCTGCTGTGGTTGTACAGGCTGCATACAGTTCCTTTAAATGAAATGGGACGAGCTAAAATGAACATTGTTAAAATTTCAATTTGTGTTGTGATACAAGAAGTCAGTGGGCCTAGTCACTAAAAGAAACCAAAAGATGAAACATTGATTCATTTATTTTTAGACGTTTCATATCAAAGCAGAGTCTATAATAAAATCAGTCGCTTACCCTCCTTCTGGCAATATGACATCACTTTAGGATCTGAAAACCACCAATTAATGATATTCTCAGTCCATGGGTTTCAAAATGATGAAAAATTGGGACTGTTGCCGTAACGATGCACCATTTAAAACTAAATATGAAGTATTTTTAATGGGAAGAAGTTCTCAAAATGTTGCTTGTAACAAGAAGCTGAGACCAGTGAATATTCAAACCTGGTTTATCTTCAAAAACAACATTCCCAGTATTATCATCCACCAGTTTCTCTTTAATTATAGTATTTAATTTTCTATTATTTTATATGCAAGCTTCTGTGTTTTCCTGATGTTTCAGACATGGGGCATCTCCTCATCTCTGCCTCCTCACTCTGCCTCAGCACAATTACATCACACACTCCACATGCACTGCACACATTGTCCACACGATGGCACTGTTGGACATGTTTAGCTCTGATCTGTATCCTCCTGCACTCACTGACACAATCATAAACTTTTGTGTATTTGTTCACATTAATATTAGTTTGTAACGAAAAAAAATAAATAAATTGGCATCTTAAAAAAAAAAGTGATAGGATTTCTGTTAGAGGGGAACAATCTGAGTGAAAAAAAATATATAGTATGTGTTTTGCACTTGTGAAGCTCTGGAATGAATGAATTATGCATTAAATTAGTTTGTTTTAATTTATATTTTGTCTCTTATATACAGTAAGTCACAAGTGAAATTGGAAACGCAAACTTCTTTCTTGGAATTCTGTCTTTTTTTTTTTTTTAAATAGGGTTCAGTCATTTTTTAAGAGGGTTTGGCATTTGTTATGACCCAGGAAGTAATTTTTCCCATTTTTGATTTTTTTGATTTTTGTTAAGGCATGTTTAATTAACAGGAATATAAAGGGTAAATTAACAAAAATTGCTAAAATATATACATAACCAGATAACAGGTTTAACATTTAAGGAGTTATACAAAAAACGAGTCATTAAACTAAGAAACACAACACAAAACTTTCGCATAAATCGCATAAACCCACAAACCGAACACAAGTAACACACTTTTACTTTACTTTAAACCCTTTTGGTCATGATCTATGGGGCTGTAGTCTCTATTTTGTGCAAAATGACCAAAATAAAAACTTCTACGATACCGAAAGAATCAAAACTATAGGCATGGACATGTTTGAAATCAATTAGATCAATATTTTGCATACATTAATTTGAATTAGAGCTGTCAAAAGTGCCGAAAATCAGATAATAACCAATGCTAAAACTAGAATTGAAATTGGATACTCATTTGTTTGAAAGTTTGAAATTTTAGTCGAGTGAAAACACTGATTTAATGGGTCACACAACTTCTTCTTCTGGCCTGTTTTCTAACGGCCGCTCCACCAAACCCAGCAGTTCATCAGGTTTGTAATTATAAAATGTTAATATCGCGCTAATTAGGCTGATTTTTCATTTTGACTCTTTAATCTTTTCTGCGGAGAGGTTACAATTCCATCATGATCGAAATATAAATGACTGCCGCACACTCCGGTCAATAAGAGGCTGGAATAAGGGGAGCGCTGGTGACATCTAGTGGAGAAACTGTTTAGGGCATTCACACGAGCTCCATTTTCAATACAAACGCATGGACTTTTCAGCTGATTATAAATTATTACAAATGATTTTACTGGATGTGATGTTTAAAAATGAATCTGCTCTTTGGACGGTTCCTTCCAAAGTTTTTTCTTTCAGATTTTTATGCATTTTTATACAGATTAAAGCTGAACCAACATAAGAATCAGCACAGACGTAGACAAAAACATATTCAAAATCTTAGTAACAGTTTTATTATTATTTCGATCATGCATAAAGGGTAAACGCACTCCAAGTTTTAACCATTTTAAACAGATCTTTTTTCTCTGGGATTAGTTTGTGGTAATATGAGCTTTCAAACAGGTTTCTGTCATATAATTAAACATAAAAAGACAATATTTTGAATGCTTTTTGCAATAAACAGCTCCAAAATAATCAGATCCTATTAAAAACCCATCACTACAAGCTAACGCTATTGGTAATTTGTAAATAGAAAATATGTAAGTCCTGGAAAGTTCAAGATTTACTCCTGTCATACCCACAGTTTACGCTAACTTTAGAGTTGACTGAGTTTGCTGCAAGATAAATCACAACTGAAACAAAATCTCTATTAGAATGGTCACATTTTACCAATTACCGTCTTATATTTGTGTATCGTAATTTTCTGACTATAAGGCGCATCTAAAATCATGACATTTTCTCAAAAATCCACAGTGGCCTTATAATCCAGTGGCCTTATGTATGACCTTTGGTTGTGTTTAACCTCCAACCGATTTGATGTTGTCCACATTAGTCTAATAAGGTATTAGTGGGCGAGTCAGGAGGAGTAATATGTGCCACATATATAGGGCGACTGTGCAACATACCGGTAGTTCTGCCGTGTGGTGTTCAAGGACCCAAAATGCCACCATTACCATGCAGATTTCAGGTAAACTTGTATTTTAGTGTTAAAACTGAACAATGTTGAGAGGATCCGGGCATGTTTGATGCCCAAATCACCAACTGTTAAACTTGTATTTTTGTGTTAGCTACAACTGAGAGTTATTGTAAATGACCTGAATAAAGTTCGATTTATCCGACACGCGTTTTGTTTCTCTTATTGTGCCTTATAATCCGATGCTCCTTATGTGTGGACAATGACACAACTGACATATTATTTGATACTGCGCCTTATAATCCAGTGCGCTTTATAGCCCCAAAAATATGGTACAACTTTTTTTGAAAACTCTTTTAGACAAAAAGTCTTCTTGTCTACCACTGCTCCTATTTTTAAAGACTTTATACTACACAAGCTGGATTCTTGTTCACTTTCAGCCATGTTATAGTGTTGTTTATCCTCATAAATGCACCTGGAGTTGTGTTTTGTTTCATTCACATGTTTGCGTATCTATAATTTATAATCCTTTCTCTTCATCTCCAAAGCTCAGAATGTTCAATAGAGATTTTGGAAATTCTGAGGCTGAAATGATTTAATATTGGATATCGGTCAAGCGGGTTCTATTTTGGGAGTAATAAATTACACACTTATAAGGTTAGCAGAATCCTATTAAAACAAATGGCAAATCTAATCGCAGTGCTTGTCAGAATAAAATATTACATTTAATCGATTTTTTCCCAAATCGTTCGGCCCTATGACTTTATTCCAATTTAGCCGTGATCATGACTGGGCCACACGCCAAAGAAATGAATCACCAACTTATCCTCATATTGAAAGCTCCTCATTTCCCACTCAATTTTGTCGAAATATTAATTTTAGTATTAATTTCCTTAACTTAACAGAGAATTTTCATTGCATTTAAAGGAGCTGCATTGTTAGGGGTGTAAGAAAAAATTTAATTCAGTGATATATTGTGATACCTCATTGCACAATTCTCAAATCGAAATGCATCCAAATCGATTTTAAAAAATAAATAAATAAATCACAAAAAAATCATTAGTTTCATTCACTGTTCTGATGATTTAAACATTTTTATAAATTATATTATACACAATTTTGTTCTCGTGAAGGTGCAGTTGACTGTATTAATAGAAGTATGGTCCTGCTCTTATTTGATTTTACTGGTTTATTGTTTTAGGACTAATATGATTTAATCTGAGTGTTTATTTTATTATTATTTTATTATTATTGTTGCTTTTAGTATGTATTTGTGCAGCACTTTGGAAACTGTTTATGTGGTATATAAATAGAGTGGATTGGAATGGAAGTAATTACTAATAAATTGCAATATATCGCTCTATTTTTTAAGTATCGTGCAATATTTTAAAGTAGTGCATATGTTAGTCTTGGGTGTCGACTTTTTCTTTTTTTGTCTTTTCTTTTTTGGTCTGGCACTAGCACCAGTAGCACTTACTAATCTTTTCCATTTCCTTTTTTACACTGTGTTATATTAGAGGGTGAGCTGGTTTTAGTCTTATGCATGTGTATAGTGTTGATTGTGCATATGTATAGTGACAATAAAAAGCATTTTATTCTATTCTATCTATACTGTGACATATAAAATCATGACCTGCGTATCATATGTATTGTATCGTCAGAATTATGGCAATGCTGACCCCTAATCACAGCTGAACCTGCAGATAGGGTTATGACGCAAGTTTTTCTCACTCTCAGCTCATGTTCAGGCCTCATGTGAAGCTCAGAACCTCCAAAATTCCCTCCCTGAGCTGCAAAGGCTGCACTAGCACTTAATCTGGGGTTTAGTTAGTGACTGTCCAGATCAAAGAGGCATTTTAGATTTAAAATTACTGGATTTAGGATTGAAACTGGCAACCCAAATGTGAGGCTCGTTCTGCTTTCTGACTGGGTAATTATCTTGAGAACCAAAACACCAGATTATATAATAAAGCACCTGTCCATCATGTTCAATGTTTAGGAAATTAAGAATAAAATAGCATCATGATTGTTATTCGTAAAATCTCATTAAAAAAAACTCATATCTGGGGACACAACTAGGTCATTTAAACGCAAAATCTTTTCTGATGGAGGCGGCGCTACTCTTCCTGGTGTGACATTAAACTTTTATTCATTACAGGCGTTTCTATTGCTCAAAAATACAGTCATTCCTCTCCACAGATCTGAACTGTAATGTGACGCAGTGCTGAACCTGCTCGTCTCTCTTGAATAATAGTTTAATCTAAACTGTGGAACATTCTAGACAAAGCAATAGCATTTCCATGGAGACAAACGACACCTTAAAACACGAAATAGTCAAAATTCCTCTTCTCCAAACAAATACTTTTACAGATAGAGAAAAACCCTCAGGCCGATCATTAATAATAAGCAATGACTGCATGACAAATTGGATTAATTACACAACACTGTCCTAATCGTGACAGTCCTTCTAAAATGAGCTTCGGAAAGTTCTGAATCTTCTTCCTCCCACACAAAACGCAGCCATCTCCCTGCGGCGTCACCTTCACGTCCTCCATCTTGTCATGTCATGTCATTGTGTGGGCTAATTGGACTGCACCTATCTCGGGCTGCGCAAACTCTGAGCTCCAGAACGCTTTAGTCTTTTACTCTTGTCATGTGGGACTCATGTCATGTCATTGTGTGGGCTAATTGGACTGCACCTATCTCGGGCTGCGCAAACTCGACGACGAATGACGACTCCAGGAAGAATAGCTGTGTTTCTGCCCAGCTAATGGAGATCAAAATAAATACAAATACAAATACAAACTCTGAGCTCCGGAATGCTTTAGTCTTTTACTCTCGTCATTTGGGAGATACTCGATCCTCACTACAGGATTTTTCCGACTTAAATGATTTTTAAAAGTGCGACACTACAGAGGAGAATCTTATGAGATTTAAAATCTCCGATCGCAAACACTGCAGCGGGAGATTTCTGCGGATATAAAGTTGTGAGCGTGATGCCGTCAGTTTACGCACAGGTCAAAACTCTTATTATTTGTGAAATGCGGTGCGATACTTCAGATGCAGGATTTTTAAAGCATAAAAAATTGGTGATAAAGTCGACAGGAAGTAGAGTCACTGTCGCTAATCTGCAGCTTCACCTCGATCCCTGCACTGTGTTAATGGAAACAGACACACATGAGGAACTTTTTCACCTTTTTTACTTTAAAAAAACAGATTAACTGGATAAAAACTGGATTAAACAGCACGGTTTTGTAGACTGGGTGTCCTTATTTGCAGAGGACAATGTCTATGGATAATGTGGATGAGATGCTGCACTTTAAATTTACCACAGAGGTGAGGAATAAAGTCTTTATTTTTACTATATCCTGACTTTGTATCCGTTTTATCGGCGTTATCGTAGCGTTGTTCATGTTTGGTGGTTATTTTCTGCCACTGACTCTAAACGAGGATCAGCGGCTTCAAAATCGCACACGAAGACACAAAGTCGCATCACGTCCAAACTCAGGGAGAAGCAAATCGCAGCTAAAATCGGGAAAATTCTCCTGTAGGCTACTCAATTTTGTTAGAGTACAAGAGCAATAAATTCTGCCAGAAGTCTATCTCTAAAGAAAATCTACAATAAATTAGACTGAGAAGTGTTAGGAGTCAAGTACATAATGATTTTGAAGTAGTTCTGATTTAAGCACTTAGACTTTTCTAATTCATTACTTTCTATCGCAGGAGGGAAAGTTTGTAAGCATGTAAAAAGACGTTTATATACCGTACTTTTCGGGCTATAAAGCGCACCGGATTATAAAAGCACTGTTGATTTTTGAGAAAAGGTAATGATTTTAGATGCGCCTTATAGTCCGAAAAATACGGTACTGTCTATGTTTAACCTGCGCTGAGCATAAGACGGGGGAAAAATAGAAGCCACACTCGCATCTGATTGACTGATTGTTCTGTAGATGTATTGTGTAGACGTAAAAGTATTGTTTTTGACTTATGACATTTCTCTTGATGGTAATGTGGTTGACAAATTGTATTTTAAAGAATAGCAATACTGATGAACTTGGTAATTGTACAATTTAGAAGCTATTGACGACGATGAATCTGAATATTTTTAGATTAAGATAATGATGAATTTGAAATCTTGTATTTATGGAAATTAACTTTGATTATTTTAAATATTTCCTGATGAACTGGATAGTGGTTATTTTAAGGAGATGAAAAATTGTTGCTATAATGTAAATAGTTTCTTTAATGTGTTTTGTAGCAGCCCGAGGACTTCAGATGGAAAGGAGCGTGTAGCTAAATCTGGCACAGAGTGTGTTTTCTCTCCGAGTTGGTCTGAGTACTCGGAAATACCAATATCTGATTCCCATGTGGTCTTATATTTGTGTAAATCCTCAGTGGCCCAGGTAAGTTCCATAATCTAGTCGAATCTATCTATGTGCTTCTATAAACATCTCTGAAGATATTATATTTGTTAAAAACAGCATATTAACATATTTTATAAGTGTTATTTTTTGTTTTTGCGCTCAAGTCTCAACCCTTCAGAGCGCTATAACAGCACAATAAGCGTCCTTTTTGTTTTAATTTTTTATATTTATGGAGAATTTTGATGTGGGAGAACAGAATCTTACAATAAATAATAAAGAGGGTTCAAATAGGGCCCATTAGAGATCACTAAGTTACTGAAACATGCATCTAAAACCGCTTCAGCCATGTTTTTGATGAGAGAACAACGTTATAAATATAGTAAAAAGCTAAAAAAACTAAACGAAAAACATGACATATGCTAGCCCCGGGAGTCCAGTATCAGGCCACAGAGTTTGAGAGGGAAGAACCCAGCGGGAGATGTACTAGCTAGCACGGCTATAAAATATCAATGTCATTAGCTGTAACCGCGCGCTCCCATTAGAATGCATGGGAGAGGAGGCGAAATGGCAGAAAGAACTGAAATGTCAAGACAAGGGCTAAATTAGAGCGATTTAAGCAGAGCGTTAAGTGCGGCGCGAGATGCTAATTACGGTCGGGGCGCTCAGGGGAGGCTTTGGGAGATGTGTGAAATGAATTGATGAAAAGAAAATGAAAACGAAAGTGGTAAAAACAGACGAGATGCGGTGTCATGTTTGGCAGCGTTCCCTTAAAACTGCATCAACAAAGTATTTGATGATCCCCAAAGGTTGTCATTAGCGTCCATTTTAGATGTCTAAGTGTACGCAGCTGAAGTTTGTAGTCAGATGGGGCAAATGTTTCTCCTTTTGCGCATTAGCGTGTTAGCGGGTCTCAAACTTTTCACACCGACTAAGAAAATATTTGGAAATCCAATTAACGCTAGGTCTAAAACAGGTCTAAGCTAAAACAGGATCATACCGGCACTTAAAGAAGGTATTTTACTTGTTTTTTACCTTTTATTTATTTGAAACAATGAAAAACAATGAATTAACATGTTTTATAAGTTTAATTTGTGTTAGTCCAATGAGGTTCATTTGGTTTTCCGATAATTTATGTTATGAGGTTCGTTTTTCAGACCAAGTTTGTTTTTATGCCTGAAAGTTTGGTTTGAAACCCTTAGAGTTTACGACAGGACGACAGCGCCATCTGCAGATCGACTTCTACAGGACAGTTTCCCAGGTGTGTGAGAATAAAAAAGCCCCGTCGTCCCGGTTTATCGTCCCGTGGGCACGTTTCTGTATTTCAATTGCCTCTTTAATCAAGCGCTGATGTTTGTTCTCCTCTAATATATGACAGAATGTGAGAAGAAAACAGTGAAGGCAAAAATCAGAACAGGAACGACTCAAATCGGCCATTTTTGACCCCTGAAAAAAGAGAACCACATTATGCACGAGACGGCACAAACGTCACTATCACAGAGGACAACAAACGTCGTCGCTGGATTAAAGAGGCAATTGAAATTCGTAAATGTGCCCTTGAGACGATAAACCATAATAAACGCACACCTGGGATACTGTCCTGAGGAAGTCGGACTGCGGATGGCGCTGTTGTCCTGCCTCCACAGGTAGGAAGACGGGGCCAAAACCTGTGTAAATCAGACTGGAGTGAGCAGTCGAATCTGTCAGGTATGAAAACAAACTCAAAGAACCTGATAATATGAATTTAATTTTTGTTTTTGGCGCTCCGAGTCCCCCCTCCCTTTGCTCTCCACGCTAAGTCTTCTGAGCGCTATCACAGCACAATCGGCATCCTTTTTTTCTTCTTGTATATTTATTGAGAATTGTCGTGTGGCAGCATGAGTGACTTAGTCTTATGGGCGGAGCTTTGTACAGAATCTTACAGCGAATCATAAGCAGGGTTCAAAGAGAGATCACTAAATGACTCAAACATGCATGGACGACATCTTAAACCTCTTCAGCCATGTTTTTGTTGAGAGAACAACATTATAACTAGTAAAAAGCTAAAAATATATATATATAGAGAGAGACAATAGAAGTAGATCTGAACAATTAATTAATCAATTAGCATTTGGGGTTTTTATTATTCGTTTTATGACAGTGCAGCATGAAATGAGGCAAAAAAGTGGGGAGAGACACTGGTAATAGTGAGTTCCAAAAAACTATGTATGTGAAAATCCACTAGGAATGCCACTGGGAAGAGAAGCAGGTCTGCAGATTTGAACAGAAAATCAATAGACCTGTTTCTATTATTAAAGAGATACCGTGTAGTTTTTTTTGCCTGGTAAAAGCATGTTTTTTTTGGAGGTTTTGGGCTTGCATCTCCACAAACCAGACTCTTATTTGGTCTGGAGGAAGGCTTGTTTCCATGGAGAATGTTCTTAAGTACTGTTTTCACTTTCCTTTTCCGTGAAATTATGCAGGTCACGTCCCGCCTACACAAAGTTTCACAGTGTTGCTTTAGGCTTCTTTAAATCAATAGCGTTAATTATCCAGGAACAACACATAAAATAATGATCTATGCATGTTTTAGTTTTAATTTCACTGTGTATATTATTGTCGGCAGCTGCTCGTGTACATGGAGATGCTATTTCCACGTCTAAAATGTTCACGGTTGTGTATCTCCATGGAAACAAGCAGCGGACTCCACCAGGCCAGGTAACAGGTGTGATCTGTGGAGAGGCGACCCTGCTCACAGTAAAGTAAGAACAAAAAAGATACTAGAATTGAAGAAATGCAAGACTTTAAACAGAAAAAAGTGAGTTTTCCATGACATTAAATCACTCCACGTGTGTTACTTTTAGTCAATCTGAAATGTGAACCCTTTCCACCCTTCCCCCAGTAACCACAGCCACTGGGAGGCGCTAGACACAACTTCCCCGTCATATGAGTCACATTCATGCTGGAGCGGCTGACACATACATTCAGAAATAACCATAACGGCCTAATGATAACTTAACCAAACACTGTAGTTGCGTAAAAGAGGTACTAAAATTCTTTCCCAGGACTTTTCCCGCATTTCCATGATGTGGGAACCCAGAGAGACACAAACAAGTGAAGGATTCCCCCACCAGAAAAGTTACATAACGCTCCTTTAATCCCAAAAGCCTCAAAAAACCATAATTTAAAGGTTGTTTCTTATGCAAAATTGACTCTTTTTATGTTATAATGCGGTTACTCTCTTTATTATTAGTCTGTCTGCAGCTCCAAAGCCCAACATGCTCTATTCCACCTGGTAGTTTTCAAGTTAACAGTGATTTTCTTTGACATTTAGATCAGTAAAGATGGGCAATTCCAGAGCAGAAATTATCCAAATGATTCTAGTGAAGGGGTTTGGACTTTAAAACCACAATGGAGCGTGTCTTATGATAAAACAGTGTAAAACGTGCCTTTAAATATCCATTGTTTTGCACATAACTTAATTTTCTATTCAAATTCAAAACGTAGAAATGAAAACACAAAACTAGAGTAATTCGTCAGAACAGTTTTGAAAGGGAACGTTTTATCTTGTCACTCCTCCGCGCAAACACTAAATAATAAATGTTGTCATTAGGCTGCCAACAAGTGTTCAAAGCAAAGCGGCTTTTCCTTTTTCTCTACCTCCACAATGTAAACACACACAAATTCATCTTCAGAGGAGGGATTAGAGGCTGAGCTCGCACCAGGCACAAGCTGTTTTGTCACCCGTGGATTTTAGGAGGAGTTCTAAGAAGTTACAAGGCGAAACAACCACCCCCCGCCGCTCTGGAGACAGCGATTACGCACGGAGTGACAATTTGCGTTATGCAACTTTCCACACTGTACTTTTGGACGCAGTAATGGACTCTTTAGAAGTTTGCAAACAGAACGATTCTCAATAGCAGGACGGAGGCGACTGGAGGTGTGAGTGGAGTGGAGCGTGATGTGATTTCAACAGGAAAACTGGGATTAAAGAGGCGCTATTGTGCTAATTTGCTTTTTATTTAACGTTCTACCATGTCATACTGTTGTTCATTCATAAAAAAAACATGCGTGAAGAGTTTTTAGATGTCGTCCGTGCGTGTTGGAGCAATTTAACAATAACAATCTCTACGGGAAGACTCAAACCTGTACGATCCTGTCCAAGACTCCACCCCATAGACTGTATAAAAAAGCGTTCAGCGTCTCTCAAATGACGCTCGCGATGCTAACGG
>KN496918.1:5912-20871 GCA_000787155.1 Scartelaos histophorus | reverse complement strand
ACGGTACCGCTGGATGCAGCGAAGTGCTTGAAACACATCGGTGACGGAGGTGCTCCTTCCTTCTGCATGATTCACGCAAGTTTGTATTGCCCATGTCATTCCCAGTTCCACACCATGGAAAGTGAGGGAATGTGTTCTAACGTGCTCCCACGCTTTGGATATAAAACGCATTTTAAGACGTTCCCTCACTTTTAATAACTCGTGCGCATGCCTTAACGCATAGCGTGTAGACCAGCTATAACTCGTTCGCTTATTGCGCCTTATAATCCGATGCGCCTTATGTGTGGACAATGACAGCAACTGACGTATTATTTGATACTGTGCCTTATAATCCGGTGCACTTTATAGCTCGAAGTATTGCATCACATTACGCACACTTTATAGCTCGAAGTATTGCATCACATTACGCACATAATAACACAGTTTTGAGTTGTATCTAAACTGGAAGTGCAGAGCTCTGATCTTTTGAACACTTAAGAGTCTCAGAGCGAGTGGTTTTTACTGTAGACAGGAAACAACTTCATAGCCTGTTTTATGTAGACATATCCCACTGCAATCAGTGATTTTAATTCTCATAAGATTCTCCTTGTGTCTGTAGTGTGCGTTTAAAAATTGTTTAAGACCAAAAAATCCTGTACTGTGTAGCGACATTTAGAAATGCAAATACATTTCTGAGTTAAGTAGGTTTAAAGCTCCTGTATTACATAAAATAGATTCTTAAGTCATGTTACTTTGCTGTTACCTCTTCAAAAACATAACCCGTGGTGTGGCCTGTTTCGTTAATACATGTTTGATTAATCCTGGTTTATTAGTTTTGTCACATCTCCAAAGGTCAGAATGTTCTGTTCCTTCTTGTTATGTAATGCAGTGCAGTTTTCATGTTATCAGCTTCATATTCAACTTTTGTTCAATGTAGATTTCAGGGCTGAAATCATCCAAATGATTCTAGTGAAGATGCATGGAGTTTAAGAATACAGTGGAGCACTTCTATATTCTCATGACGTTGTGGAAAAAAGTATGTATCTCTTGATGATAAATAATTAATATAATTCTGTTTATTCTTGGTTTACTCTGGCTAGGCCTTAGTCTAGGCCATCATAAGGTGGAAAAGAGTTTTCTGTAATAGATAAAATGTGGTAACTTTTATCATAAGACTGGAAGTTTGTTCCGGGATTATGTGAGTTCTAACATGAGGGTGGGATCATGGTCGTCTCACCCAAGCTTGTACTTACAACAAGTGTTTCCTCTCAGTCCCAAGGGGCCTGGACTGTTACTGAGGACTATTCTACCTCTGTTATTGGGCTTGTTTAAATTGTTTATCAAGAGAGACATGTTTTTAATGCCCAAGATGTTTTTTCTTTTTTTATATTTTTTGTTTATATATATCGTTTTTGTTTCAGCAGATCTGAGCACTATATGGTGACCCATATTTGTGGTTATTTGCACTGCACGGTAAGTTTAATGACAATGAGTGCTACAAAGTATATTTCCCTCAATGTTAAAGGAATAAACAACGCCCTTAAACTATTTAAGAAACTATCGCCATTAAGAAACTAACCTGGTTTAAGAAGGAGCATGCAAACATAGCCTTACTTCAGGAAACTCACCCTATTGATGCAGAGCACATAACACTTTAAAGAGAATGATTTAAAGTCTCATTAAACAGTTTCACTCAAGATTTCAGGGCCATAATCAACATAATATTGAAAGGTTGACTAAATATTGGAAAGAAGATCTTCAACACCACTATGAGAAACATAGCTGGAGGGACAGTATCTGCTTCACCCATTCAACATTCCTCAATAACAAATATAAAAAGGCTCAATTTAAAATGTTACACTGACAGCACACCAGTTTTTCTGAACAACATAGATCCAAGTAGATCACCCTTCTGTCTTAAATGTAAAGCAACAAGTGGGAGATATGTCTGTGCACTTGTCCAAAAATCTCCAAATTCTGGTCATGTGTAACAAAAGAAATAAGCGGTATGGTGAAATTTAAATTAGTTTAAGGATCCAGGTTTCTGTTAGGGCTGCCACCTCTAAACACATGTAAATTGAAATTGGTGGATAAATTACTATTTCTGGCATTGAAGTGTGTGCTGTTTAATTGGATACTTGAGAAACCCCCACCTGTCACCCAGTGGTATAAAGACATTTTTAAAGTGTTACCCATGGAAAGACTTAGTGTAAAATTGAAAGGTAATGATGGCTTTTTAAAGGAGTTGTGGCAGCCTCTGCTAGACTACTTGCCATGTGATGTCAGTGTCACTATACAGAGAGGTACAGGCTCAGTGCCATGGCGAGCTGTTGGTTTGCCTTTTTGACCAGCTCGGTGTGTTTTGACACACAAAACTTTGTTTAACTGGTTCATGTTTATGTAACGAAAAAATTAAAATATGTGGTCAGTCTGCTCTATGTTTTGTGTGTTGTGTTAAAATGTTAAAAACTTAATTAAAAATGTTAAGAAAACAAAAAACATTTCATACATCCTCAATTCAAGAAGTACAAATGACCTACAGACATCCCAGTTCTCCCATTTAAGATGTCTGCATACCATGTCTCAGTGAGCTTTAAATATAATAAAATGCATATGTATCTATAATAAACTTTATACTGGCAGAGCAGATCTGCAGTAGAGTCCACTTGCACATCGTGGCAGATCTGCAACTAATCCACCGAGTGGAGACGCAGCAGATCAGCAGCATCTCCACTGCGGATCCAGAAAAATAAGCCTGGACCCGTTCTGGATCCGCTTTCAGAACAGGGTTATCTTCCCCAGATCTGCTGCAGATCTGTTTATCATATCATTAGGAGCCTAAATATGCTTCAGATTTGATACTGATCCATTTCCTATGGTTGTTGTTGGATCAGCAATATCCTAACATTAAATCTCATTAGTTAACAGTTTACAATGTAAACAATGTTTATTTAAATCATTAGTTAGAAATGTTAGGACATGAGTAATTATTATTAATAGTATAGGACTTATATACCCTTCGAGTTCATTCTAAATATGAAAATGACAATTTACAGTCCTTACTAAGATGAGACTGAGAGTAGCCAAGTACCATATTGTTCACACTAAAACATAACTTGATTTTACCACCACAATTAGACGGATGGTTGCACTTGTAGAGTGTGCAGTGTGGGAGCTTCAGAGTCTTTAGCTTCAGTCTGAGGCAGAGGTCAGGGGTCAGGTGCAGTGAGCCTGGCTCCTCCTCAGCTCCATGTCCTCCTGGTGAAGATCCAGTCTGTCATTGTCCAGCTCTGGGCTTCCCTTTTGCCACAACATCTGAAATGACACCAGTGTATTTTAAATACCTCATTACTCCTATTATTCCTGTACAGAGTTAGAGTTTGGGGATGTGAAGAACAATGTAAGTCATAATGACAGTGGGTTGCAAGGTGAATACATAACTGAAGAGATCTGTACACTTACACAGAGTCACTCTTTAAACTCCACCAATTTATGTTCAGAAAGTCAATAAAGGTAGATTAATGCAGTAGACTTATGGAGGGTGTTCCTCTACACTTTTGGAATTAAGATGTGTCACATTAGTGACTATATCAAGATGTCAGAAGCACCATCTCAAGTCCCATAAGAGGAAGTCAGGGACCAAGTTGGATCTGGCTCTAAGCTAAATTCTCATTGTTAGTGAAGCAATGAAAAGTATCCGGAGGCACTCAGCAGAAGGGCTATTGTCATCTGAGAAAGAGAACATAAGTTTAGTTTGGTTTGCTAATGTTATTTGTTGTTAAAGTTGAGCGTTTTATTACATTATGTTATCAAGACAAAGACATGACTGGACTTTGACCGTAAAAATATATATGAATATAAAGATATATATAAATATAATATTTAGACTGGGATCTACCTCAAGTGATGGAGTTGTCCCGACTCCTGACCTCACATCGCCTCCATCAGACTTTAGCTCTGCTCCTGTCATTAGCTTTATCACTACTGCACTTGTCAAAACTGATAAAATACACAATCACAGACCTACAAACATCATAATTTAATGTTAAAATGATGTACATTAGCAATGACTAATACAAGTGCGTTCACAGTGTGGATCTAAGATGATTTAGCTGCATATCGTCTCTGTGACAGGAGCTGCCCAGGGCTTAGGGTTAGCGAGAGTCAGAAAGTGAATATGGAACAAATACAGAGCAGATCAGCAAAGTGGACTAACCGTGGGTTCCCATGGCAACAGAATGTGCGGTGAACTTTGACCTGAAATCTCTCTGTCTGAATTTCTCAACTTGAATTTTTCAACTTGAATTTTGTCAGTCTGAATTAAAGACGCTGAAAAGTAATGTAAAATCATGCCCACCTATCACATGTTAATGCTTTTTTTCCTCAATTATTCCCATTTCAATTATTTTTTATTCAAGTTATTTCATTCACCATGAAATATTCTAATTCAAAACTTTTGGCACATCCATATTTCCATAGACTGCGTACACATAGTTGGAAACTTGAATTTCATTTTATGACAAAATTTAGACTGAACACAAATGACCTTCATCTCAGGTCTCAATTTCTTGCCTAAGGACACAACAACAGTTTTTGCCACTGCCGCCCCACTGTGGCACGAGGAATTCTCAGTGGTTTCTCACCCAGGTACTATTCAGGCTGTCCTTGCTGATTAGATCAGGCTTTGACAATCTTGGACTGAGATCCGAGATGATTTGAGTCCAGCCTTAACTTAACTAACCACACAAAGTCACAATTTAACAGCCTATAATTATGCAACATAAAAAAACACGAACAAAGTCCTGTTATAGCATGTGACCAAAGCCAATTTAGTTAAAAACAACTCACAAACAAGTGAGGTTTGTTAATAATTCATAGTTAGTCTGATTTCTATAATTAAGATGCTTTTCAAAGGTTTTGAGATTAATTTAAATTATTTTTACCCAAACTATTCAAATTAGAGTGTAATTTCTCACCCTAAGTGAACTACCCTGTCTCTCCTGTCAGAGAAGTGTGGGCAGGCCTAAGTCTGTGTTGTATAGATACACACAGCGTCCTGCAAAGATGTGCTGTTCTCAGAGTGCAGGACACTCTCTCCTACACAACACTCAACACACTACAGTACAATACAGCTCTGTACAATTGTACAACACAAGAACAGACAGGAAGTCCCTCCCCCAACTCTGTCCCACCAGAAACACACACAGAAAGAAGACACTTCCCAATGCTTAACTCCTGAAAGAAGAGTGTGTAAAAACAAAGCATGCTTTAAATTGTTTAAATATTAAAAGGAAAATGCATATTACAGTAAAATAAAACCCCAAACCCCAGTGTCTTTGATTCTTGACTTGTTTTACTCTGGCGCCCTCTGGTGGGTGAACACATAAATTAGCTCGTATACAACTTTTCAGGAGTTCACCATCTTATTGCCTTAAGAGATCAGGCATTAAACTTACATATCTTGCATTTATTCAATTATGGGCATTTTTATAGCTCAAAAAATCTTTGAAAACAGGCACTCATTACTTACTGTGAGTGAGATTGCCATACTGCAGAACATTTCAGGCAAGCGACATTTCTCTTTAGACAAGCTGGACGAGCAGGTGGCAGACCTTCCATCACAAAAATGCACTGGTCATTCATTAAATCCATATAAAATGTTACATGAAAAACAAGGCTGTTTTGATAATAAAACAAAGTGTGCAAACAACAGAAAAGTGATGACTTAAGAGTGCTCTTCAATATTCAATAAAAAGATCTTGTCTATAAATAAGCAGAGGTGGTACTGGTACATTTATTTTCAAAGAAATTGTACTTTCCAGAGTACTTTTCTAGCTGCATAATTTTACTCCTACTAGTAATATTTTTATTGAAGTAACAGTACTCTTAGTGGCATAAAAGTTGATGAATAAATGAATGACTAAATATACAAAAGAGAAAAGCTTTATGTTGCCAATATGAAAGGATGTGAAAATGTGTGTTTTGCACAGCTCCTTCAAATATATCATTTTTGTGAAAATACCAGACTTTGTGCATTATTTTCAATTTGTTTTTGTCCTTCAAACGTCTATAAATCAGATGTTACATCCTGACAGCACAGATACTTCATGGGTAATTCCTATTCCACTTGAGTGATATTATTTTGCAGCAAATTGTCCATATAATTTCCCTTGTGAATCAATTAAGTCTAAGTACATTGTTGCATGGACCTCTACATATTCTATGCTCATATAAATTTGGAAACATGATTGTAAAATGCATATATTTTTTGTATGTTACAGTTTTACAGTCAACTCAGTAAATTGTCCAAAACTGCAACAGGCTGCCTTTTATTGTAAATACAGTACATTATGCAGGCATGCTGTCAGAGGCGGCTGGCTCGCTCCTCGCTGCAGCCATACTCCTCCAGTAGAGACATCTTATGTATGTGTGGAAGTCCATCTTCTCATCGATGCACGTGATGATGTCCATCAGCAGGCACAGGATGATCTTGGTGTAGTCCTAAAGGAGAGGGTGGAGAACAGGTTTCAGCCTAAGACTAGCATGATTTCTGCGAGGCTTTAAACACTGATAATAATCCATGTGGAACATTTAAATAATTTTACTGCAAGAACCGGAAAAGCCTGCCCCAGGCCTACATGTCTGGCCCGACTGAAGGGGCATCTGACTTAAATCTGATTGACTTAAATCCCATATGACATCATTAGTGCATGCCACAGTCTTACTTTATTGAAGCAACAGTGTCATATTCTGACCTGGAAGTTGATCTGAACGGTGCCGTTGGAAAGGTGCAGGGCAATGGTGCACTGTTCTGAACCACAGGGACATGTAGGGCATCTGGGCCAACTGGTCTTCCCAGCCCGGCATGTTTGGTCCAGTCTCTGAAAGGTGTTTGCTCATGTAGTTCCTGAAGTATTTCAGCAGTGTAATCTGCACAAGACAAGAGACAATAAGGTACCAAGAAATTCAGCCTATCACAGTCAAGTCAGTCACTCTGGTCTTGTGTCTTTCAGCAAGTGACTCTCTCGGCTCTACTCTCCAAAATCAAAATAACTATGGATTTGATAAGTTGGTCTCTCAACAAAATTGACAACATTTTCTCAACAAGAAGCTCAGTTGCAATAATCACTAATGTTATCAGGTCAAACTGGACATTGGCCATAATACATGGTCAAGATAAACAGATGGAGGCCTGCAGCAGCAGCAGCAGCAGCAGCAGCAGCAGCAGCAGCAGCAGCAGCAGCAGCAGCAGCAGCAGCAGCAGCAGCAGCAGCAGCAGCAGCAGCAGCAGCAGCAGCAGCAGCAGCAGCAGCAGCAGCAGCAGCAGCAGCAGCAGCAGCAGCAGCAGCAGCAGCAGCAGCAGCAGCAGCAGCAGCAGTAGCAGCAGCAGCAGTAGCAGTAGCAGTAGTAGCAGCAGCAGTAGCAGTAGTAGCAGCAGCAGTAGCAGTAGCAGTAGCAGTAGCAGTAGTAGTCTGTCTATATCTCCAAAGCTCAGAATCACAAGGTGGATGTGTTGGAGAGAAGAGCTCAGCTTAAATATGCAGGGTTTTTGTGTTAAACATGTGTGAATCAAACACAACTCCAGGTATGTTTGTGATGAGGAACCATAAGGGGGAAAAATAAAATCAGCAGGGCTTGGCTAAGACATTAATAAACTTAGAGTTCTGCATAAGACCTACAAACGTCTTTTAATCTATATTCTATAGGCTGCTTGTAAAGCCGGTGCAACAGTTACCTTTGCTGTTAATGGCGTGAGCGGGCGTGTCTGGCTCTGCAGCTTGTGCACAGTGGAGGGGGCAATGGAGAAGCAGGGGGGCACAAAGAGACGGGTGGTCGACAACCGCATGGGTATGTAGCCCGTCATAATGAAGTAAAGTATTCTGTGAGCAGCTCTGTGACGGTGGGCCTCTGGGAGGGGTCTGCGGGCAGCAGGCGTCTGATCAGGGACGAGGCCGCAAGGTTAATGTGCTGGGGAAAAAACATGAAAACCTTCAAGGACTGCAGGATATATAAAGTATATTAAGGACACTTATTTGGTTATTATGGTTTTTAGACTTGTTTAAATTTTATCATCCATAGACAAACATGTTCTAGCACAATAGTGATGGAGTAAAAACTACTAATTGAAAATGGCATACACCCCCTGGCCCATTTTCTTCTGTAAATGTTTGCACTAGCTAAATGTGTAACTGGTCTTGTAACTAGATTAACCAACTATAACCCATTAGTTAACAAGTCTGTTATTCAAATGTTTAAGAAAATGTATTATTGCCAAAGGAAGCCACGTTGTCAATTTATGATTGGAAAATGCCTTCTGAAAGATTACCAAACGGTGTCATCACTGACCAGTCACTCTATACTTAAATATTATAAGTTTGAAGTATCAGATCCACCCAAATGACCACAATTACAATCTCTAGAAACACTTGCTTGTCACATTGGTGTACATGATTTGAGGGGCTGTAATTACCAAGGGGATAACAGACTTATTATCCTTGATGTGTTTGTAGGTCTTCTTCAAACTCCGTGACTCAAATGGAAACTCCCCCATGAGCAGTGTGTACCTAAGACCACACAGACATCAGTACAGTCCTCTCCTCATTCATGCTGCCCCCTTCTGCCACTCTGACCCACACTCACACATCCAAGTGACCTTATTACACAGTACTTTGGGAGCCATGTAGTTTTGGGTTTGTGGAAATAGTCTTTCATCTAACTCTAACAAGGAAAAAAGAATGCTTCAGCAGGCTATGGATAAGTGCAGGCAATGATTTTGAACACTGTTACATCCTACTTTTGGACAACTCTTTGTAAGCAAGTCAAATTTGAAATGTGATAATATGGACTTTTTAAATAGAAGCACTACTGGTCCACAGACGCAGTTACAAACTGCAATGGTGACTGCACCACTGCTGAATCCTACTTCTATCACTGCTTATTCCATTTAAAATAAAATGAGAAAAGTACAGAATCGTGGCTTGTATGAGGCTGGTTCAGACCACAGCTGTAGCCTAGATCAGTGTTTCTCAAACTGTGGTATCTGTACCACTCGTGATGCAAGCATAGTACTTTGGCAGCTCTTCAGAATAGTCCTGTAGTACTGGGAATGCCAAATCTCTTTATGTGTGGTTTGATCCAGTGGCCTAGATCACTTGAGTACCATGCAGCACCTCCCTCCCTCCTACTGTCAAAGCCTTTTATGCATCTACAGAAGCAGCTTGTGCAAAGAGGGTGGGGCAGTTACGATTTTGAGCTCCATGTTATTGTTGAGGAAAATGTTTCCAAGGCTGATGTCTCGGTGGATGATGCAGCAGCTGCACCATGAAGTATCTGACCTCAGGTTCTGTCACGACCTTACGGCACTGGTGTGGCTCCAGCAGAGACTAGAACAGAAGAGAACCCACTATTAACTACCAGTGTCAAACTTTCACTGGAAAAAAATACAAAAACAGACATGTCCCCCCAACTATAAAACATTTCTTTGGTCATGTCTATATTGGTATTACATTGTGAGCAAGGAACATCATTTCCTCTTTACTAAAAAAAATGCCCCATGTGGTTCAGGAATTGAACCCCAGACTTGTATGGATCTCTTGTGAATTCAGTCTCCTCCCACTTTGCAAAGGTAAACGTGGCGGTGCCCTGGTTTCCATGGTGAACTGTCTAAACCAGGTGTCCCCAACCCCCAGACCACCAAATATTGTTTGACTGCAGCCACTACTATATTTCAGATTATCTATTACCTTTTAATAACATAACAAAATATTGTCAGACATTAAACCCGTCTGTGGCGCAAAAACATTGGGGATATTTAAAGAGCACATATTATGGTAAACCAACCTTCAGCTTTTTTCAGCGTTCATTTCAAGTCTATTCTGCTGGTTCATCTTGTTCGACATCTTCGTGCTCCAGGTCAGATTCTGGTTCACACATGTAGGGTTGGATGGTGAACTCTTCTGGTTGTGCCATTTTTAATCCATTGTTAAAAAGTGGACTATTTTCAGCAAAACCTCCACACCATGCAGTTCTGTTATGTTGTGGACTACAACAATGGCTGCCGGGGTTGTAGTGCAGGTACAGAAACACTCCTGCTGCTGGTGGTTCTGACTTGGTGCAAAGCATCTGGACAGAAGTGTAAAGTTTGGTTCATTATATCTTCTTGTCGCACTTGGTTCTTCCAGTTCTCAAGCCGAGGCACCGAACCACTCAGCTGAGCCTGACCTGAACCAAAGCTGCTCCCGTTGGCTCAGGAGTCTGGGTTTGGACTAGTCTGACTGTAGCATTTCTCACACAAGGCTAAATGCTGTTCATTTTAGAAGCTGAATTAATCCGGGCAGGATTGCACCTTATTAAGGCAGTGTTCTCCAGGATTCTGACCACAACTGAAGAAGCAGTTTGGATGAAATTTTTATTTTGTCTAGTTGACAAATTGAATTTTGCCTTTTGCCTTTGAAAACCATTGCCCTACACTACTGCACTAATGCAATCCATCGATACCGTCCTGAGTGGGGATGGCCTTTTAATAATTAAATGATGCAGGGGTGATTCAATTAGGCTTGTGAAATCTTGCATTAGTTAGTAAAGGAGTATGGCTAATCCTTCCCCTGTGTTAGCTTCTCCATGCCAGGCCTTGCATTCAGGCCTCAGTCCCTGTTTGTGTATTGCTCATCTGATGAAGAGCAACACCCAAACTGGATGAACCAAGTCCATGCCCAGTTAAGATGAATCAATTTAGTTTAAACAGTAGTTTAACAATAGCTAAATTGTCAACATTTGTTCACCAATTTGAATCCCACTCTCAACATAAACATCATTGTTTGAGCGGTCAGATCCCCTGACCGCCACAAGTAGTTTACAAGTATTTTAAACCCACAGTGGAGCACTTCCTATATTACCACATTACTGCATATTTTTACTGCATATATTATACTGTGATGTGTGAGCTACTGTGTCACAAGGTGGAACAGAGCGAAAAACTTAACCTAAATATGCAGAGTTTGTGTGTTAAACATGAAGGAAACAAAACACAACTCCAGGTATGTTTTTGATACAGAAACAACATTATAATGTAGATCAGAACATAGCGTAATATCAGCATATCCCCGATCACTACAAATACATTGTCCTGACCTATATTTACTAAACACTATTGTGACGTATTTAAGCATTTGCAAACACTCCCTCAGGCACATTTTGAACCTTTCATCCTGTTTGGATATAGACACCTTTAGTCCTGCCGTTTGCCCTCCCTTTGTCCTCTGACACAGGTCTCAGCTCACCCCATGTTTCTACTTCCTGTTTCCCGCTGTCAGACTAAATCTTTGTGCATGTGAGACCAGGAGTTTAACTTTTTTGTTTCTCTTTGACCTGGTAACAAAAGGGAGGGGTGATTTTCTGTCATGATGTTTTGCAGATAAGAGCATGTAGAAAAAGCCACATTTACATTTTGTCTTTGAGGGTTTTGGTCATAGTTTAAGTCAAATGATACTTTTGTGCATGATTTCTGTGGTTAAATGTGTTGTGCATTCACGGTCGCTTGTGTTTAATGAATGCTGCCATCTGCTGGAGAGGGAAGAGAACTGCAATATGGTTGGTGTATTTAATTAGAATCTTGTCTATCAGGGTTGTAGGATTTTACAATTATAATCAATAGGGTGACAGGAATATGTTCTTACAATTTGGATGTATACACAATATTATTATATTTTATTATATTATCAAGTAAACTGTAAACTTTATGTCTTGCAGGTTGCATGGAGAGGCTATTGCTTGGATTTGATTTTGTTTATTTAAAGGTCCTATATTACACAAAATAATATGCAAACTTCATTCTTGAAAGCTTTAAGACATGTTCAAATGTTACTACCTCATCAAAACATACTTGGAGTTGTGTTTTGTTTCATTCACATATTTGAATGGTTTATAAATCTGTCTTCAAAACTCAAAATGATCTGTTCCACCGTGTGATGACAGTTTCTTAAGATAACAGCAACTTTTTACCTTTAGTTGAGTAAAGATGGGCAATTCCAGAGCTGAAATGATCCAAATGATTCTAGTAAAGTTGTATATTACCACGTGATATTTCAAAGTGGAACAAAGTGTATTCTGTTTGAAAGAAGAAAAACTCCTCAATATTCAGGGTTTTGTGTTAAACGTGTGAATGAAACAAAACACTACTCCAGGTGTGTTTGTGATGAGAAAGCAAAATTGTAACAAATTAAAAAAATCATATAATATTGGCCTTTTAAACAAAATGTCCTTGGTGTTCACACATATTTGATTTATTATTACTATTTGTATGCTGTTGTTGACTTGTTTACACTTTATAGTGATGAGTCAAGTTAAAGTCATGTGTCTGTGGTCGTCTTGTGCGTGTGGCGTCCTGTGGTTTTGCTTTAGACTGTGCTGAGTCTCACACATAACAGTCACACGTAGCTGCTGAGCCTCTTTCATTAAACTCATGCAGTGTAACCTATTGTATTCATCCATTCATTACCTCATTTACCACCACTGTTTAAGCCACTGGACTGTTTTAAGTTAAAACTCAAAATCAAAGTTATCACGATACAAACAAATTACAATACAAAGTCAGTTTCAGCACAAAGTAGATGTTTTTACCCACTTATTTCATTCTGCAATTTTATGTTCTTAATCTGTGATCTTTTTGACATTTGCTCCCATTGAGCACTGCAGTTTTTTTAAAGCCAAAGTTATTTTTTTTTAATTAAGTGTTTTAAAATGAGAATTACGACTTAAAATATGCAAATGATACGTAATGATCCACAGTTTATGCGTATACAGCAGCACTTCTTTTACTTCAAGATGATTGATTCAATTGATTCATATTAACTTAAAAAGCTTTCCTATTAACAGTTCAGTATTAAGACCATAAAGTTGTAGAAAAAGTTAATGTGAGTCAATAACAAATTAACAAAAACAAAAAATAAATATATATGATCACAATGACAAGTTTGTGGGTCCCTCTGGAAGTGTCTGGGGTGAGGGAAGCTTACAAATCCAAACTAAAACTACTGCTCCTGTGATCTAGACTAAATAAGCATAGAAAAATTAATGTGAAATTTCAATGCAAAATCCCCCAATGAATCCTAAACATTATCATTCATATTTTGTGTGTGCCTTTTAGCAAGAATCTATGCTAATTATCTACGACTGCCCTACTTTTTCATGCTTCCTGATGCTATGAGGTTGACAAATTAATTTTTACCCAAATTAGCATCTCACCTTATTTTAACCTCTTGAAATATTCATTGTTTCTTCATAAATTTTGCAGGACAGCCCCACGCCGTCTTTAGATCCGCGCGGTCTTTGGTGGATTTTTGCTTTTGTCACCCACATTTGTCTTGTGTCCTTAAAAGTGCCACAAATTCCCAACTTTTGTGCTTTTAACAGTCTCATCGGTGCAATTCCCGAGCATTCATCCATCACACGAACGCGCCGCAAAGACACAGGGAGTGGACCTCAGGAACAGAGAAGAGATAAAAGAAGAGCATCAAAAGAAACACAGCTCCAGAGTAGAAAAAGCCCGGCCCGCTTCAGAATACACAAACACCCCCATTTCCTCCGACTGCAGCCAGGCGCCAAGAATTTTTATGGTTATATTTCTTTTGTAGTGTGGTCCAAGGACACACAAAAGTAATGCAAAGAACTACGGACTTTGTGGACTTTATGAGACCTACATGTTTCCCGGTCAGAGTCATAAGTTACGATCTTTCGCCCAATAAATAATAGTTAAGTGGAGGTGAGTGATGGGGAGACATAGTGTTCATTTAGAGCAAGTCTTCCCTGCTCTGTAACCAAAAAGAAGCCAGGGAAAATAAATCTCTAACAATTTCCAAATAAATGACCAAGCAATAACTGGAATTGTATTTTATAGAATGATTTTGAGTTTCTCTTTCAGACCCAATTTACGATCAGGCGGTGCAGAGAACTAAAAATAAAAAGGACCCAGATTTAAATTATTCTCGGATTATCTAGAGTCTATAAAGTGAAATGTCCATGTTTGCTGTGTGATGCATTTTTTTTTCTTTTTTTTCCAAACTTTATTTATATTATGCAGACATTGTACAAAATGGCAATAATTTCACAAATAACAAGAAAGTAAAAAAAAACAAAAACATTTTGCTTCTTTTTTGCATCTTTTTCATTACAATAAAAATAACAAACACACACATATAAACAACCCAACCAACATTCTCCATTTAAATTATGATATAATTGTCCCGTTTTACCAATTATTTTACATCAAGTCCAGATAAATCAGCAATAAAGTGTGACCAAAATAAAAAAATTATAAAGATAAACAAAAAAAAAAATAGGTTAAAGAGAAAACCTCCAAAAGGTAAAACAAATTAATCCAAAAAAAAAAAAAAAAAAAAAAAAAATAGGTTAAAGAGAAGACCTCCAAAAGGTAAAACAAATTAATCTGGAATAGAAGGGAATTGTACTTCTTGTGTTATTTGGAAAAAAGGACACTACTGTGTGATGCAGTCTAGATGTTTCAGTGTCGTGACTCCTGTCCAACTGCGATTTAAGGATCAAATTAAAAAGGTTCAAATTTTATAATAATTGAGCACATACCTGAAGTACCGCTGACCTCCATGGAATCTTTTTTTCAGAAATCATTAGTTATTCTGCATGTTTTTTTTGTACTTTTTTGTGTTTAAAATGTCATGGGGTTGACCGTCCGCAGTTACCTTCTGAGTTTAAACTTCTTCACGGCTGGGATAATTTAAGTTCTGAGGAATATGAACATGATATTGATATTTGAAAATATGAAAACATGAAATTTGAAAAAAATAGACACTCGGACAATATATTTGTTTGAATATTATGGGAATATATAAAAAGCTGAAATTTCATGTGGGACGACAAAACACTTCAGAAAAAATGACAAAAAAGAAAGAAAATAAATTTGATTAGATTTAGAGTAAATTTAAGTTTCAAAATCAGCAGTTAAGGT
>JACN01013274.1:0-26774 GCA_000787155.1 Scartelaos histophorus | reverse complement strand
TTATTAATAATGTTTAATATCTGGGTCATAGTTTAAGTGATGGTTTGCAAAGAGAAAACACATGCGTCCATTCAAATTGTCAATGAAATTTAGAAACGATTGTGATTAATTTTGCAGCCCTACCTACACGGGAAAGCACATTAGACATTTCTCAAGAATGTCCAACTATTATTTCTCCACGACGCACCGCTAAAGACAGACAAACCAAACGCTCGCAGCTTGAGAACAAAATCTTTAATATGAAACTCCATCAATATTGACGTTCCTCTTTTGTGCGCTTTCCGAAGCTTCTTGTAGCGCACCTTGTATTAGCATGAATAATAGTCGTCATTCCGTTGTTCGCGCGCTAATCCTCGACAATCCATGCGACCACCATTGTCTCGGATATAATAGCCGCCCAATCAATAGCGGTTGGTTTCAGTTTGCTAGTTTGCGAGTGACTGATTAGCATCCTGAAGCACGTCGCTAATGGGAGCGAATTTGCATCGTTCCGAGAGGAGATTTTTGCGTCCTTGTGTTTTGGGCATACTTGTTTCGCATAGTAATGAGCGAAAGGCGCGAGCACAGCGTGTGATTGGGTGGTTTACAGAGAGCGTGGCTAATCAGAATAATGATTGGTCAGAGGTAAAACAGGCTGCAATCAGGAGCGGAGAGCGAGCAGCGATACGACCTCCTCACCTCGAGCACCTGGGAATAAGTATGGTATTATGAAAGCCATTTGGCAAAGTCCGCTGGAGTGGAGCTTCGATTGCGACGGTGGAAGAGAATATAGAGAACAGAGAAGATTATATAAGGGAAACAAAGAACCGTTTACCTGATTCAAATCTTTAAAAAGCGTTACTTGAGTGCAATAATAAACAATTACTGTGTCCACATGGAAGATTCTCTCTGGAGTTCAATAATTAAGAGGAAATGAGTGTAACTTTTGTTCTTAGTGTTTCAGTGATTTCTCAATGACCACGTTTACATGATGTTTTTAATTCCGAATGAAATAGATTGGATTTAAATTATTCTCTTTCTAAAACAGGTCAAGTTTATAACATTTTAAAACCAAAACCTTGCCATTCATTTAGGCCCTGTCCACACGTACCGTTTATCTGCTAAAACGCATATTTTTTCCTTCGATTTGGCCTATCATCCACACCACCCCGGAGTTTTTTTCACCTAAAACGAAACTTTTTTAAAACTCTGACCAAAGTGAAGATTTGGCCAAAACTCCGTTTTTGCGTTTGAGTGTGGACACGAATAACCGGCGTTTTGCGTTTTAAACGTCACTAATTGCGACAAAGCCTGTACGTCACATGTGCGCCCTTGTTTATGTTACACATTTGACAGCATGGATCGGCTGAGAACTCTGTTGCTTTTTTCTATAATGCAAGCGCTTTTTGGTTGTTTTATTTTACAACACCAACTCCTGCTTCTTGCGGAGGAGCAAAGAAGACTATCAGTGTTGAAAGTCTTAATTTTAACCCAGCTAAACGTACCTCCACCCCGAAAATATTTAAAATTTTAATATGTATTTAATATAATATTTATGTTTATAACCGCACTCAGGAGTGCATTTATGCGTTTCTGTGTGGATGTGATTTTTTTATAAAACGGATGTGTGTGGACGCGAACATTTTACAAAACGGAGGACAGCAGATATACGTTTGTAAAAATACCCGGCTACATGTGGACAGGGCCTTAAAGTAAGTGAACCAATAATTAAGAATTCAGAAGTTCAACCTGAAGCACTGTGTCTGTTGCCATATAAGTGATAGGTGCAAACTGAACATTTCTGAGCACCTCAAACCTCAAATGCAGCACAATCCAGGATGACACAAACATGCATGAATCAAAATCAAAATATGTATAAAATTATAGTGGAATTAATAGTATTGTCTGCTGTTCCTATTCTTTTTTGGTAATTTTAACACAAACTAGGTAAATTTGCAGCTTTGGGTTCATAATTGGCAACCAAGTGTCCAAGTACTATGTGACACCACGGATGACTTTCCCGGTTACTGCCAATTATTTCTGATTACTGATAACACGAGGCTGCACGGGCGAAGTTTGAAATGTGTTAGACGATCACACAGTTCCTCCTCTCTCCTCACTCTTTTCTTTGTTCTCCATTTGTTACGTGGTTGGTTTAGGTCCCACTTTCATAGAAGATATTCATTTTTTTATCGTTTCCTGAGCAATAGGACATGCCGACTCCCACGGCACAGGCCCCTCCCCCTCTCCAGTCGCTGACAGCTGGATGTGCGGCTGATTCCTGCCATAATCTCCCCAGTTTCACTGTGAACAACAAATAATGAGGTGTAGGCGCCGCTCCCGCCGAGTCCTGATTGATTGGGTGCAGATTGCGTGCTTGTCTTTCAAACTTAATTGTTGACAAGACAGAGCACGCACTTGTAATTTATTTCGCAATCTATAATAATCAAGTCATGGGTAAATATATTCTTTGAATACAACACAAGGCCGGCGGTATTTGCTGTCGAGGCGCTTCTTTCTTACACAGTTTCCTTCATGTAATATTTAATGGAAACACTGGTTGTGTATTGTGTTATTTTTTAAGATTCAAGAGTGAAGTAACAATGAGATTTCCTATTATCATACATAAAATAATAAGATACAAGGTTTACAATGTGCCATAGACTCAGCATAGAACAATAACACAAAACACTAAAATAACATACAGGAAGCACAATGACAATGAAGCAGTCAGAGACGCATTTACAATTAAATGAATAATAATAAAAAAAATAAATGAATCAGGTTAAAACAGTTAAGTGAAGGCCAATCAATAACAATAAGTTTTAAGTTTTAAAATATTTAAAAGATGGTACTAAATAAATATTAAAAAATAAATAAAAACTAAACTTCAACTTTATTGTTCACTATAGTGAAGATTTGTTTTTAGTTTATCATCACACGGTGATGCAATTATTTCATCAGAGTCAATAAAATAATGATACTATTCTTATCTCCTCAGAGAGCTCAGAGAAAAAGTTTAGTCACTTGGAGCCTCGACTCTGGAGCCTCGACTCTGGAGCCTCGACTCTGGAGCCTCGACTCTGGAGCCTCGACTCTGGAGCCTCGACTCTGGGACCTGTCCGAGAACCTAAGGCCTGTTCAGGGTCACAAGTTCTGAGAAGTAGCTCCATAAAAAAGTACAAAAAGTAGCGACGTCAAAGAGTTTAAAAATGTAAGATTGATCACACTTTTGAAACATGACCATGATTAATCACATTGCACGCTTTTTTAACAAAAAGTTTTCTACCACAAATCTAAATGATTTTAGCCCAACTGGCTGTAACTTCCCCTGAGCCCAGGGCTCCTCTGTCAGGTAAAGCGTCCAGCAGACGTGTGTGTGACTGGTCAAAACAGACGTGTGATTAATCTGTGTTAATTCTTCCATAATGTGTCAGTTTGTTTTGATGAATCGCATGTGTTTAATGCAGTAACATGTTCACACTGGCAGCCCTCATTAAAATGATCAGTAAAATCCTAAAACAGACAGGCTGCTAGTGAAAGGAAGCTAAAATCAGGGTGATGTGTTTGAAAAAAAAAAAAATAAATAAATAAAAAGCCTTGCCAGTATCTGTGTTCAGGTTTTCTTCTGACACAGTCCTACCCTCGGTACATAAGTCGGCCTCCCTCCTCCGCCGCGAGCAGTGGCCGTGCTGCAGTGGCTGCAGATAAGCCCAGAGCTGGAGGTGTTTCCGTAATGTGGCCCTTGCCCCACATTAGCGCGGGGTTAGCTCCTGAGAGCCTAGCGATAGCGGCTAATGGCGTCTGACTCAGCAGAAATAAGCGCCGAGCCATTTCACACGAGGCTCCCAGGGTTACCCACGCACCAAACCATATACAGCCCCATATACAGCCCCATACATTAGCACATCGGTCAATCTCACGGAATATGACGAGGAAAGAACTACTGCCAAACGGAAACAGATTTGTCTTACACTGGCCCACCACAGGGAATACTGCCATAAACTATACTGTACATCACTCATATACAGTAGGTCTTTAATGTACAGCTCACTTTCTGTCATTTTTATTTTTTAATTGTTAAAATTTTAAAATGCAAATAAATGTTACAATTCAGCAGTATTTCAGGTGTGCGCTATGGTGAATTGGTTGAAATTTTCTGAATGCCTCTTCCAGTCTCAGGGTCAAAATATTATTTACAATTCAATAAAAAGTTATTTGAATCATCATCATCATCATCTGGTTGAAGGCATTCCATGGAGATGTTATTGCTTTACCGAAATTATTTCATAGTAGTATTTAACTTATCGAACAATTTTCTCTGCATGTTCTATGCATCACTGTCCCAATAAACATTCACTCATTCATATACAGGTCAGATTTGTGGAGATGCGAGCCCACTCACCGTGAGAATGCATCCAAAAAAATACAACAAGTTTGATACCATTGATTTAAATCAGTGGAAGATAAATAATTCTAATGCTGTACTGTGGAATATTGCAATCAAAGTACTTTAAGTTTAAAAAACATGCAGAATAACTCCAACATCCAGAATGAAAAAAAAAAAAAAAAAAAGATTGTGGGGAATTATTATGAAACTTGAACCTTTTAACTGAAGAAACTGCCTTTGGACATGCAGGATTTGTGGGTGAATGAAAGAAACACAACTCCAGGTCTGTTTATGATGATGAACCATTATAACATAGATAAAAACAATAGCGTAATATGTGGTATGTCTCTGGGTCCTCGCATCGCTGGTTTGGAAACAGCTTTATGAGATTTGTGACAGTGAAAGTGCGGGGATGTTTTGGTCCCTTCATAATAGAGAGTTCATATTGTGATTGTGTTTATTGTGGCGCTCGGGGCGATGTCAGAATGAGTGGGCCGAGTGACGTCAGCTCTTTGCACAGGGATAAACAGGCGCTGCTTTACTGACGTTACACACAGTTCTCAAACTATTTTAGAGAAAAGAAAAGGCTTTGTCCGCGCCGGCCTTCATAGTTTAGCAAAATATTTGAACGTTTTTAAGGCATTTTTTTTCTTTTTTGACAAGACAATTTTACTGCATTTGAATTTCAAAGTGTGCAACTCCATTTTCCATTTTTCATTTGCTACTTATAATAAAACAACAATGTCAGGACATAAATGAGCCTTTCCTGAATCACTTTAAAATGATCTTGAGCAAGGATAAGAGCACATAGACTAAAATAGGCCCATGATAAAATAAACATGGAATAAACCTGATAAAATCACATTGTTAAAATGTGATGTAAAATGTGCCCAAGTAACTTTCCAACAAAAATGGCTAAACATATTCCACACAACTCAATTTTCCGGGTCAGTTCAAATTCAAATATAATCTATGTTTTACGCAAGTTTGAACACAAAATGTAACTCAATATGCAGATGTGAGCTGCACAATTTGTCTCTTTATCTAAGCGGGACAGAAAGCCACTGCACTATCCCGGTATGTGGGCTACTCTGTGTAGACCTAAATACATGCATTAAATGCACCGTACGTCCAAAAATACTCCCTCCAGCTGACCTGCTTTCCACACACGCATCATAATATGATTGTACTACAAGTTACATAATCTCACTGTCATTTCTAAGTACATGACTCTACAGATATATATTATTTTTTCTGCATTATTTGCAGATCTTTTTATATAGAATTTCATAACTGGCCTGTTAATCTTTTCATTACACAAGGATTTACAAAAAAAGAGTCTAACTAGGGGCAAGGACCAAAGCTAAACCAGGATTATACCACAGTCCAATGGGATAGTTTGTTTTTTTTGACATGAATCTGCATGCCCCGTCAGCAGCGTCGAGCACAAACACTGACTTACCCCCGACATCGTCCCGTGAGCCGAGTTCTTGCCCGGTTTTGGTGCTGATGAAAGTAGTTCTGGCAAGTTGACTGGGGTCACGAAAATAAAGCGTTTTTCTTCTCAATACAATATGTGTCCAAAAGAGTGATACATTTGCATCACAAAACCGTTGCCCACAAAAAAGTCAGACCTCATAATCGTTTGGCTCTACTTTCTCTCCGTTGATATCACTCCGCGCTGCAGGTGAAGCCACTCCTGTTTCACTGTGTTTACAGCTCGGAAAGTTCACAGCAGCATGTCCGACTATGACACCGAGAACTTACAGAAGTTTATATACTTATGGTTCTCTCACATCAGCTCTCACCTTAGCTCTCACGATAGCTGTCACCTTAGCTCTCACATTAGCTCTCACGTTAGCTCTCATGTTAGTACTCACGTTAGCTGTCACCTTAGCTCTCACGTTAGCTTTCACATTAGCAATCTCATGTTAGTGCCGTCATCGGTCTGAGCACCTAAACACTGCCAAACAACGGAAAAAAGTGTTGGATTTGTGCGCGGCTCTCAGCTTGCTTCAGTGCGTAGTGATACGAACGGAGAGAAAATAGGGCCAAACGATTATGGGGTCTCACTTTTTTGTCGACAGCGGGTTTGTGATGCAAATGTATCACTCTTTTGAACACATATTGTTTTGAGAAGAAAAACTATTTTTGAGCCAACTTGATGGAACTACTTTCGTCAGCACCAAAACCGGGCAAGAACTCGGCTCACGGGGGTAAGTCAGTGTTTATGCACCACACTGCAGATGGGGATAACATACAGATTTATGTCAAAAAACCCAAACTATCTTTAATACTGCATAATGTCAAGGCGCAAATAGTTCGGCAACAGCCAAATCGCTCCTCGTTGCTTAATGCTACTTAAACCAGTCAACATCATGACTAAAACAGGACTGAACAAGACGCATGTACATTTAGCATTTATCTGTGGGAGCTGGAATCGCACCGCCAACCTGATGATTACATTGATAGCGCGATTCAAGCAGCCAACCTTCGGGTCAGTCGACAAACACTCTACCAACTGAGCTAGTGTCCTTGCAGCATTCTGTATGAAGAAAGCATTTTATTGTCCAGAAATCAGGAAGTGTGTGTTAGCATGCTAGTTGCAGTAGGCTTTACTGTCACAGCAAAAGTCCGCTCTGATCTCTTGAGAGTTGAAAAAAAAAAATCTAACTCATGGTGCTGAATAATTAGGAAAACTTTAAAATCAACTGGTTCTGCTTTTCATGCTTTAGGAAAACTTTTACAAGTAAGTAGTTCTGTTTTTTCATAACTTTAAAGCTGCATTCTGTAACTTTTCTGGTGGAGGGTGCATCTGATGCTTTTCTTCCAGTACCTATATCTGTTTTTCTAGATGTTTTTGAGCTATAAAACCACCTGTAATTGAATAAATGTAAGGTAAAGCTGTTTAATGTCACACTGTGGAACATTCCAGGCAGAGCAATGACGTATCCATAGCAACAAGCCGTTGACAGACCGCAAACCAAAACTTGCTCCCACCAAGTTCAAACCAGAAATAAACCAGGGCTGTAATATCCATCAAAATCGCACAGCATTTCAAACTTTTCCCCAAGTCCAATCCCGACAATCACATTTACAGTATCAACCCCGATGTCCTTCTGTTACGTCCTCATTTTCTCATCGTTATTTCCGTGGCCACGCAGGCATAACTACACTAAAAACCCCCGCGTAGAGTCCGGAGTGGTCCCGGAGAGCTCGGAATCACTTCAGATAAAAGGCGATTTGGTTCATAATCGGTGCAAATTGGAGCCAACAATCAGGGGTCAGTTTGCTCATCAGCGCGTTCCCCCGTCAGGCAGAGTGCTCGGCCGCCATTCATGTTACGCTTTCCAATTATTTACCCACTAATTAGCCCCACAGCTCCAATATCGGCAATGCAATTATGCGCAATTGCCGAATGGAATTGGGGAGAGAGCTAACAATAGCCGGGCCGGGCTTGTTGGTGCATGATCTGCTCGGTTTAATGGACGATACGAATCCAAATGTCCATCGGAGCAAGCTGCGTTTTAAAGATGCGTTGCGTAACTTTTCTGGTCTGTCACATTTTCACAGTGTGGTATTTCGCTTTTCTGTCATCACGGAGACCAAACCGGACTAGATTACAGCTCAGATCTGTGCGCTTTGAGCTACAAAACCACTTGTAATTGGATAAATGTAAGGCAGAGCTGTATAATGTAATGACATCTCCATAGAAACAAGCAGGTGACAGACCCTTCACGAGAAAAGTTACACTTTGCACCTTTTCGTGTCCTGTATTAACCAAAATGGATTCTTGTGAGCTTTAAGTCATGGTTTAATGACTTAAAGCTCACCAAAAACATGTCCAGAGTTGTCTCGAAATCTCAAAATGCTCTGTTCCACTTTATGATGTCATGTAGTGGTAGTTTTCAAGCTAACAGCCAACTTTAGTCCAATAGAGATGGGCAATTCCAGGGCGGAAATCATCCAAACGATCCTAGGGAAGGTGTGTGGAGTTTAAAAACACAGTGGAGCACTTCCTGTATCACCGCATGACATCACGAGGAGGAACAGAGTGTTAAATACGCAGGGTTTGTGTGTTAAACATGTGTGAACGAAACAAAACGCAACTCCAGATATTATTAACAGTGGTCAGGAAATAGCCAAATATGGGCGTGAATGGCAGGAAATGAAGTCGTGCATTTATTTCACAGGTTAAGTTGAGGGAAATATAATATTGTAATTATCCCCAGATTAGAAAATGATGAAAGGAACTGGCAGTTTTAAAAAAAGAGAATATATAATACAAGGAACATATGAAAACTGCGCAGGTCCACAGAGTTATGCAGGTTGAATGTAAAGCAGAACTTTTTCTCCTTAAATAGCCTATAGTTAAACTTTATTATTTGACAATGTTACCAGTGAATGACAAAAATTCTCATATATTTCTCAATGCACAGTCGGGTTTGTGCATTTTGAGTATTTAGACGTCATTATGAAAAAGTTGGGACGTAAGAAAAGAATCGATTCAGTGATATATCCTGATACATATATGATAGCACAATTCTCAAATCGATTAAAAATGCATCTGAATTGATTTTTAAAATATTTTCCCCAAAAGTTCATTAGTTATATTCACTGTTCGGATGATTTAAACATTTTTTTCTAAATTATATAAAATTATAGATGACTCATAAACCACTTCAGGCGTGTTTTTGATGAAGAAACAGTAACATAATAATTAAAAACAAATGGCTCAATCTATCAGAATATGACCTGAAAGTAGTGGAATTATCTGTCCATGCAGCGTTTTACTCAAAACAAACCACCTCAAGACTAGAATTAATCAGTCGCAGAACTAGTAAGTACATTATATATCTATAAAAGTCGTTTACAAAGTCCATAAAAAGATATTTGAAAACGCAAAAATTGATCATTTTCAGGAAAATTCATGCAGCTTGAGCAACCTGTAAAACATCTTTTCCTTCCAAATTTTTTTTAAACCTAAAACCCAATGCAGGATTCTAATCAAGGTTATCAGAAACTTCTACTATCTGAAAACAAGATGAATAACTTGGTATAAGTTTTAAAATCTTGGCCAGATCAGAGAAATTTGCTCTTTTAAGGTGCAATGTGTCACTTTTTTTGGGTAGAGGGTCCGTTTCCATGGAGATTTTATTGTTTTTGTCTGCTATTTATGGCATTAAACCTTTCTATCGTCACGGAGACCAAACTGGACGAGGTTACAAGTCAGATCTGTGGAGAGGCGGCCCATCTTACAGTCAGAATGTGTGTTTTTCTAGGTATTTTTGAGCTATAAAACCCACATATAATTGAATAAATGTAAGAAAAAGCTGGTTAGCGTCATACTGGGGAACAATCCAGGAAGAGCACAGACAGATTAACCCAAAAGTTACACAGTGGAGCTTTAAATCCCACGTATTGAGTTTGTCTTACGGCGTACACGCAGCTAACTCGCTCTAAGCTAGTACACTTAAAGCCGCTGTCACTCGGCGTCTTAATCCCGACCGGCTCTGCTTTGTAAACATTTTGTGTGGCCATCCATCAAGAGCTCACCGCGGCGCTCTCACCAGCCACTTCTGATTTCGCTCAAGTAGTCAAAGGATTTAGATAACAACTCTGCCACGGAGTAATCAGCCAATAAAACTCCACTTGTCCGCGGCCGTACAGGTTTTCGGGCTACGGTCCCCGGGTTCCGATCGACGCCTAATGTCATCAGCGTTGAAACGGAGGATAAAACCGACTCCTGCGTCCCGTGATTCTCGTCAAGCCTCGAGAAAGTATAATCGAAGAAGCCGGCGAAAGAAGCTGACGCAGAATAAAAGGTAGTCGTTTTAATAGGAGCAATACGTGCAATCTGACCTTATTAAAAAGGCTCTGCACTTGAGTTTTACCGTCTTTAAGAACGCCGAAAGTTCATTTTAAACAGTTTGCGTCCCCAATTATTCACGACAATGAGTTTATAAGCGCTTATAAACTCTCTGAGACCACAGCAGAGTTTTGCAGCACCGGTAAAAGTGAACAACTAGCATGCTAACTGTATAAAATGCTTTGTAATGATAGAGACATTAGGGTGATCCATTTTCTAAACTTTCTTTTTTAGATTCTCTACATTAAAACCCTGAATTTTGTTCCATACCCGGTCAAAATATTTGGGTCCAAATGTTATGCTAATGAATTTATATTTCATATTATAGCAGAGCAAACCAAATAAATACTATGCTTGAACATGGAAACAGACTAAAAAAAAAACCTTAACTTGTGGCCAAAAAAATTGACAAAGTAACAAAAGAAAAACCATCACAGCAAAAATTGGAGGGTTAACGTTTCAGGGTAAGATATTTCAAGTGGTTTTTAACTCAGAAAGTGTTATTTTAACTATTTGAAAGTTAATTGGGGGGATGAGGTTTTTTTTTTTTTTTTGACAGAGTTGATATGGTTGAAGTTATTTCGATTTCCTGTAGCGTTAATTCTACTTCCCTTAGTGTTAATTCAACTACCATTAGTGTTAATTCAACTTCCACTAGTGTTAATTTATGTTAATTCAACTACCACTAGTGTTAATTCAACTTCCCTTAGTGTTAATTTGGCATCTCCCACTCGCCACTTCAAACTCCCGTCAGAGAAGAAAAGTTTGAACCGGTTTTATACATAATTTCATTTTAATTGAACTAAAAGAAAGTGTGAAAATAAAACACCTCTGTGTGTTGTTTAGCTAAATCAGGATAACTCTTCAAAGTGTTATCCGTTTACTCTCAAAACCTTAATATAACTCTTGATTTCAGGGTTAAACAGGAACTTTGCTCCAGTGTTACTTAATTATCATTTTCAAAAATGTTAAATTAACTGTAGATTGGACAGATTGAACTCATATAAACCCTGAGAAAATGTTAAAATTGACACTCCTGAATTCGACGTGTATCACTGATCAACAAAATAAAACTGGAGAATGAAGTAAAAAAAAGGGCGTCAATTGGCAAAATGGTGAACAACATTACTCCAAATAAAACTTTGAGAGGATAAATGAGAATAAAACAGAACTAAAACACGGTCCCAACCTCTGAAAAATCAATTTAGCATAATAGTTCTGCTTTAAGTAATTCTGTACTTTACACGGAAAATAAAACCGTTTTAAAACAAGTTATTATTCCAGTGATGAACAATTACGGATCTAAAATTGATGAATTCATTTGTTGCGGTTGTGTTCTTTATTATTCATTCTGTGGCTTCAGTAATTTTAAATGATAATTTGAACAAAACAGATTAAAGATGAAAATATTTGACTTGAAGATCTGTTTTAAAGCAAATATACTGAAAGTGGGGTTGGTAGTCGCTCCGTTTAGCCAACCGGAAAGTCAACAGTCAGATTACTCGTTGCTGTGTCATTGAGCAAGACATTTCATCCACCATGCTTGGGTAAATGGGGAAGCTTGAAGGAGCCACACCGAGCCAATTGCACAAAAAACGTCCCTTTCAATTGGTGGAAAGGTAGGGTAAAAAATAAAAAATCTAAAAATGTAGAGTTGTTGGATAGATCCCGACATGAGCCTTGCAAGTTTGTCTAATAAAATGGCCGGTGGATCCGTGTAGAAGTAGGTTGGCACTGACAGATTCGTGCTTCTCTGGACTAGCAGCCTACTTTCTCCGGGGTTTCCAGTATAGCCCCTGTTCGCTGACTTACTTTCCCTTGCCCTTGTTAAAAGAGTTTCCAAATGAAGAATGAAGTTAATTGCTTGAATGGGAATAAGTGTGTACACAAATACACAAGGTACTACTACGAATTTGTCCACAAATTACCAACGAACTGCTCCCGATCAAGATTTATTACTTTAAATAACCCGTATTTATGCAAAATTTCCGATCTCTGTTGTGTTAAAATTTGTTTCCTCATCACAAACAGACCCGGAGTCGTGTTTCGTTTCGTTCACGCATTTTTAACGCACAATCCCTGCGTGTTCAGTTCCACTTTCAACACGCTGTTCCACCTTGTGATGTCATGCGGTAAAAAACTCCACACACCTTCACGAGAATCGCTTGGACTTCAATCTCTACTGGACAAAACGTAAAATGCAGCTGCTCGTTTGAAAAGTACAACAATATGACATCACGAGGTGGAACAGAGCGTTTTGAGCTTGTTGTTTTGGTCATATCCTAGTTCTTTTTAGATTAGGGTTTTTTTCTTTCCTTTCCTTAGCCCAGATTTTTCTTAGGCCTGTTTTATTATATATTCTGTTCTTTCCTTTGGCACAACTGGCACACAGTTTTCCCACCATATTTTTTGTTTATTGTATATATTTTGGCTTTCAATTACCGTATTTTTCAGACTATAAGGCGCATCTAAAATCATTACATTCTCAAAAATCTGGACAATGACACAACTGACATATTATTTGTTACTGCGCCTTATAATCCAGTTCACTTTATAGCCCGAAAAATACAGTAAATTAGCCAAACATTCCCCTGACTCTTGTCTTTATAATTGTTTTGTGATAGTTATGTCCTTTTTTGGGGGATGCAACAACATGAATAAAACAAAAAGCACATGGGGATGTTTTTGATGAAGTAAGAGCATTTTAAAGCTCACACGAGTCTATTTTGTGTAATATAGGACTTTTAAAATTAGCTGCCAAATTTAGCATGCTCCACTGGAGGGTTAGCATATCAGGGTCAAATATTTCAGAGTTGTTTTTAACACAAAAAAGTGTTATTTTAACTTTTTGAAAAATAAATGGGTGTTCGAGTTGGGATTACTGAAGTTTTACACTGTTATGAACGCCCCAAAATGATCAAAAATATATTTATAAAAGGGCACGGGAAAGTGTTTAAGGTGAAGTTTTAAAATGTAAGGATTAAATGTTTTTATTTGTACTTTTTTTTACACTTGAACATGGAAACAGACAAAAAAAAAACTTAACTTGTGCCCAAAAAAAGACAAAGTAACAAAAGAAAAACCATCACAGCAAAAACTGGAGGGTTAACGTTTCAGGGTAAGATATTTGAAAGTTAATTGGGGGTTTGAGTTGATATGGTTGAGGTTAATTCAACTTCCCCTAGTGTTAATTCAACTTCCCTTAGTGTTAATTTGGCACCTCCCACTCACCACTTCAAACTCCCGTCAGAGAAAACCAGTTTGACCCAGTTTTGTACATAATTTCATCTTAAATGAACTAAAATAAAGTGTAAAAATAAAACATTTCTGTGTGTTGTTTAGCTAAATCAGGATAACCCTACAAAGTGTTATCAGTTTACTCTTAAAATGTTAATATAAACAGCAACTTTGGTCCAGTGTTACTTAATTAACATTTCCATAAATATTAAATTATGTTAGAACAGATTGGACTCATATAAACCCTGAGAAAATGTTAAAATTGATTCAGTGAGAGTCGGTTTTAACACTGCACGTTTTGCTGTGTAGTTGAATTCCCTCACAACAGAAATTATTGATTTAACCAACAGAAAGAAACCAAAAGTCGAGGTAATTCGTGTTAGAACTCCTGTATTTTTGAAAGGTGCATTACGTAACTTTTCTGGAGGAGGGTCCGTCAAACGTTTTTATCGATGGCGACGTTATTGCTGCGTTTGGAATGTTTCAAAGTTAAACCTTACAATCGTCGTGGAGATCAAAACAGACCAAGTTGCAGGTCAGATCTGTGGAGCGGCGGCCCATCTTACAGTCAGAACGCCTGTTTTTCGAGGTATTTTTGAGCAATAAAACCACCTGTGACTGGATAAATGTAAAGTAGAGCGGTTTAATGTCACACTGCGGAACATTCCAGGCAGTTTAACGTCGTATCCATAGAAACAAGCAGGTGATGGACCCTCGGCAAAAAGTTACACACTGCACTTTTAACTTATCTTTTCAAACTTTTCCCCACTTAACGGTAAAACCACAGCCACAAAAGCCAATCATAAACAGAAAAAAATCCACTTCACGCGTCTTAACCTTTAACCTTTTGTCGAACGGCGTAATCTTTCTCTTCGCGCCGGTTTTGTGTTGCTTTTTCGATGACGGGTGCATCTTTTGGGACCCGGCGGCGGCAGCTCTTCTCCTGACGGTGCAATCTCCACACTCCGCTTCCCCCCCGCAGACTTCCTGACGGGCCACCAGATATTAAACATTTACGCTTTACGAGAAAAACGGACCATTACGAGCTCCGAACGCCATCACTCTTACTAATTATTCCGGGCCCGAGCTACTGATTTTACTGCTTGGATAATCGACTTGAGAACAGTGGGAAGACATGATAAGTCAGTCAAGATTTTAAATTGCCCCAAAACCTCTCAGACTTCTCTTGTTCCAGTCGACAAGGCACTAAAACTTTGCTGCTACAATTGCTATTAAAAAAAGCCATCATAACCACAATTTTGACACCAATAAATAAGCAACATCCCGTTTATGTTTAGCATTTCATTTTCACATGTGCTACAAACTGCACTGGATTTAGTTTTTGTTAAATTTTTCAAATATTTACAATGTCAGGTGCATAAATCTGTGTTTGACATTTATATTAAGCATTTTTAGAGTTTTTTTTTTACATACGTGAATTGGCTAAGACCTTAAAAAATGTGATGTCAATTGCTTTATTTTCTAAAACATGGTTGAAATATTAATATATGAAGTAATATGAACACGGTATTGAAATTTGAAAACATGGACACGCTCAGAAAATATTTGTTTGAATATTATGAGGGAAATATATGTTGAAGAAAACTGGAACTAAAACACTTGAGAAAATATGCCAAAAAAAGGAAAGAAAATAAATGCGATTAGATTTAAAGCGATTTTAAAGAACTTAAGGGACATTTTAACACTTTAAGTACAAAAAACATGCAATATAACTAATGATTTCTGAAAAAAAAAAAGATTTGGTTCCATGGAGGTCAGAGGTGCTATAGGTATGTGGAGGATTATTATGAAATTTGAACCTTTTTAGCTGAAGAAATTGCAGCTGGACACACGTCATTGACCCACTTGTAATGTTTGCTTAATATTCTTGCAAATGTGAGTGCTGAAAAATGCATAATTAAGAGAGCTGGAATATAACTGACTTGCTCTTTGCAGCACAAATCGACATACTGAAGCTCTGGGTGGTTTTACTTTCACTTTCACTTTCACTATTTTCACTGTAAATCAGAGTGAGTGGGTTATTTGGAGCTTATCAACACTATTTTACTTCGTCTTCATCTAATTTTAGCTCTTTTATTTATTTGTTTTTTGTTAGAATAATTATGTATTTTACCCCATATCTTCTATAATCATAAGTTAGAAGTTTTTGTGTGCTCAATAACCTCTGTGTGCTTTTACTGTGTACAGTTTGACTTCCACTTGCTCTTCACTTGTTTTGGGAACTAAAAGATAATGTGGCGTCTTCTCTCAGACCAGAGAGAAACCATCACCCAAAAACTCCTGGGTGTAGACGCTGTACAAAACTCCTGGGTGTAGACGCTGTACAAGAACAGCAGCCACACAATAATACTACAAAGTTTTATTATGCATAATTGTGTATGATGTTATTGCTGATTTCCCCCCCATCCCCGTAGAGTTTTCTTTCCTTGTAACTAGGGACATCGAACTAAATAAAAGCGAGGAGACGGCAGTGAGGCCTTCAGAGCGGATAGAGGTTGTACCTGAAGTGACTGTCTCTGTTCGTTCTCCTCGCGAGTAAAATAATATTAATCTCTTGTCTTTCTTCTTATATTTTACAATGTTTTTACAATAACCTTTAGGAACTTTATGTTTTATGTTTCCGTCTAAATCTATATGGAAGAAACCTTGGGGTGAGAGTGGGGCTGCTGTTGTTTTTACTCATAGAAAATAAAGTTTGATTGATTTATTGATTTATTGATTTATTGACCTCAATCTTGATTCCCATGTTTACAGACATTTTGAAATATCATTTTAAAGTGGACTTATCTTTTTTTTTCTGACCTGCATGTAAACGTAATGAGCGTTACGGTTAAGAGTTCTAGCAGAGGAGTAGTACTTACAGCCTTACTCAGTACTTACACAGTACTTAACAGTAACTAAGTAATATTTAAGTGTACAGTTACTGAGAATCATTTGGGGCCGTTCACTGAAGCAGTTCTAATTCAGCAGAGCAGGCTCTCAGCCAGAGAGTTAAGTGTGTCGTAAAAAAAAAAAATCATGTTTTTTTAATGGCTAAACTTGACTAAAAGCTCCAAAAAATATGTTTTAGGAAAAGATACACTTTTATCTACATAGCCAACACTTTGGAGTGCTTCTGCTCCGTGGGATCCTTTAAGTGAACAGTATTAAATCATAATTTGGATTTAATAAGCCTTCTCTGTGACGCCGCGCCCCCGACGGAAAGATGTTATTAACGTGTAGGTGAGTTCACAGTGGGGCAGGCGATTAACCCGACTCTGTGAGAGATGAATCCGACGAGCTGATGCAGGGAGGCCCTGATCCAATATGGCCGACTGTGGAGAGGAGAAGCCAGCCAAGGTGAGGAGCTACACTCAAGTGCTAGAGAACGTTTTTGGGCTTAACATGCAAATTTATTATAGGAAAAAGTAACCAGTCTTAATCAAATAGGTTGTAACATATTTTGTGCAGAATAAATGGAGGGAAATCCAATACAATTTCAGTATCCAAAAAAACTAAACGCACTATACTATAACTTTCTCATTCTCAGCATATGGGCAGTTCATGTGTCTCCATGTGAAAGCTCAGAACCTCCAGAGTTCAGGTTAAGGTAAGAATAAGGTCCAGTACAGTGAGCACCACAGCTCGGGGACCCACCTCCAGGTCTTGAGCTCGTCGACCTTAGCTGGAGGATTTGACCTGTGGTGCATGTTTTGGGTTGATATTCAGAGCGCCCAGAGGAAACCCACTCAAACTCAAGAATCACACAGCATAACAATCATTATGTTATCAGTAGAATGTGATTTGAGCGTCTACTTCACGTCTGCCTGCTTGATCCTTTTGATATCTACATGTGCCGCCTGGTTCCTGGCGCCTGATTGGTGGGTTGTGTCTCCGGCTCTTGTTTCCTGCTTCCGTGGTGGGAATACTGAAATCCCACTCCTCCGATCCCCTGCTTGAACCTGCCAGAACCTCGCCCAGTAAACTCCCGCTCGTCTGGACTTCAGTGACAGTTTGAAGTATCTCTCATGTTAGAAGTATCTCTTGTTTGTGTATTCCGTGTATTTGTGTACTTTGTTTTCGAGACACTGGAGGTCACTATCGATCTGTTCTGTTGTCAGTGCCAATTTGGCTCGGCCCTTGGGCATTTAGCGACGCCTTTGTTGTCACGTTGTTAATTTGGAACTTCTTACGTTATGCTCCTTCTCATTATTGCACTTACTTAGATTTATCTTAATAAAAGCCATTTAATGTAAAGGTGCATCATGTAACTTTCCTGATGGGTTTGTCACCTGCTTGTTTCTTTGCATATGTCATTGCTCTGCTTGGAATGTGCCGTAGTATGACATTAATTAACATTTCCAGAAATGTTAAATCAACTCTAGAACAGATTGGACTCATATAAACCCGGAGAAAGTGTTAAAATTGATTGCACTTTTTGCTGTTAATGTTGAGCCGATCAACGTAAAATAACGACATTGCGCTGGACAGGCCAAACACACAAGACCGGAGAAGCTTCCACTTCGCAGCTGTCCTTACCCTAATGAGAAAACAACCCACAAACTTTCCTTACATTAAATAAAAAACGAGACCAAGTTGGCTGGACGAGGTCAAACAAAAATAAGGCAAAGCTAACAATAAAAAAAGCTTATGGCAGCAGGGAGCAGCGCTGGACTCGAGCTATTTAAAGGCTCCTAGGCAGAACAAAACAAAAAAGGTACCTTAAAACATTAAAAAATCAGAATTACTTGGAAAAAACAAACTGAAAATGCAGATAATAAAAATATACAGGGGAAAAAACATCACCTAAACTTTTAGCCATTTTTTTCCCGATAATCTGCCTTTTGTTCACAATGTTATGAGAAAATCAGCTGAGGAAATAATATCTAGAGATTCAAAAGTTTTCAATAATCTTTTTTTTTTTTAAACTGGGAGTTAATAACAAGTACAAATGCTCGGCTTTGTTATAATCAAATTAACAATTAACTCTTGAGTGATTATTTTCTCAATGTTTTGCCCCAATATCTGTTTTGGTAGCTGCATTTTACCACATTAGTTCCTTTACTTGTGCCCAAATGCTACGTAGTACTGCTGAACTCTACAAGTACACCTGTCAGTGTAAAGAGCAGTGGGCGTATACAGGGGGTAGGTGAAAATGGGAATTTTTCAGAGCAGTGATGCCTAAAATTCAGGACGACACATGTTTATATCGCTCAGAATGCAGCTTTAAGGAAGAAGTTGTTATACAGAATTGACTTTCTGGAGCTTTTAACTTGTTATAACATTTTTTCTTCATCAAAAACACGCCCGATCTGAACCCTCCTTAAAGATGCACCGCGTAACATTTGTAGCGGAGGGATGGGAACGTCGTCACTTCGTGCAGAATGTTCCAGAGTTTAGATTAAACCGATCTATCATGGGGGAGACGAGCAGGTTACAATTCAGATCTGCGGAGAGCAATAGAAACACCCGCAGTGTTGGTAATGCTAGATGGATACGTTTAATGTCGCGCCGTGGAACATTCCGGGCAAGGCGGCGGCATCTCCATGGAGACAAGGAAGCTAAACGGAAAACTGGACGGTGCATCTTGAAGTTTAGCTGTAATATTCAACAATTTTCCATAAATATACAAAAGCGTGAACAAAAACATTATAAATTCCTTAATGGAGGCGGCGACTTCCATGGGAAAACTAGGCTCAATTTCAGAATATCACAAATTATGAAAGATCAAGGGAAATTTGGAAACCTCTTAGTGAACATTTGAATGAAATGAAAGCCCAGTTGTGTTTTGTGTTACATTATTTGTTCATTTGCCGAGTTTAGGATAACGATAAGCATTTTTACAAAGGCAAACTCCACATTTTTTTACTGGACAAATCCTTAAAGAAATGTTGCGCAAAGGAAAATGTTTCGTAGAGGTTTGTTTTTCCTAATTTTCAATCTTATACATCACAAAATCACCTACATTTTGTTTCTGGCACCACTTTTAGCTCTTTTAACATGTGATCAATGGATTTAGTCTTGTTTGGTGCTTGGACCTATCATATAACAACCTTTTATCTAAATATCTTTATTCTTTATGCCATTACTGTTGATAAATTGGGAGCAGACGGCAAAGCTAACGTGTCAATGCCATGTTTTTGCAACTGAAAGTAATCTGCAAATGTTAAACCAAATGCTTTCCCTTTGATTGGCATTGCGGCTTTATCATTTACTTCAGCTAAACTCTCCCAAACCAAGGTTACGTACAATTAAAGACTTCATCTACAGATATATTACACATTTCCTCATAAATTATACTTTTTAGGGTTAGAAAACTGTATTTTTTCCATCCTTCTTAACAGAAAAACAAAGTAAAGAAAACTCGTAGCTCAGAAATTCTAAATAGTCGCTTATTTCTTGTTATAATGTCATAAAACCATTAGCATTAGGTCTGCTCGTCATGTTAGCTTCATTTTGCCTCCACTTTTTGATGTGAAAGGGCCTATATTTTCATCGAACATTGCATTTCCAGCACAATTAACGGTAACACGGTGATCAAAATGTGTTATGTGTAGCAGTTAATACCCCATAGAAGTAAAATAGCCCCTCTTAAAGTGAACGAATGATTAGAACACATTATAACGCACTTTGTCACCTGGCTCGAGGACTAATATTGCTCAGGTGGAAAGAAAAACAACCTCTAACCTTTAGATTGTGGCTTGATGACCTTATACATAATGTAACATGAGAGAAAATCAAGCTGTACTGATTTTTTTTTTTCCAATTTTACAGCACTTGGCAACCCGAAGATGGAGTAATGGTACTATTACATCAGTGAGTGATATTATATTTATTATATTTGTATGTTTTTTCTTGCGCAACAGAATGGGGTTGTTCTTGGGTTTGGGCGTAAAAAAATATATATATATCGACATCGCTCAAAGAAAACGCTCCTACGCAACAGGATGATATTGTTCTGGGGTTCGGGCGTAAAAAAAATATCGAAATCGCTCCAAAAAACCTCGTTCCTATAAGTCAACGGAGCAATGGTACTATTACTTCAGTGAGTGATATTATATTTATTTTGTATGTTTTTTCTCACACAAAAGAATGGGGGTGTTCTTGGGTTTGGGCGTAAAAAAAAAAAAAATATCGACATCGCTCAAAGAAAACGCTCCTACGCAACAGGATGGGATTGTTCTGGGGTTCGGGCGTAAAAAAAATATCGAAATCGCTCCAAAAAACCCCGCTCCTATATGTCAACGGAGTAACTATTACTTCAGTGAGTGATATTATATTTATTATATTTGTATGTTTTTTCTAATGCATCAAATGGGGTTGTTCTGGGGTTTGGGCGTAAAAAAAATATCGAAATCGCTCCAAAAAACCTCGCTCCTATAAGTCAACGGAGTAATGGTACTATTACTTCAGTGAGTGATATTATATTTATTATATTTGTATGTTTTTTCTTGCGCAACAGAATGGGGTTGTTCTTGGGTTTGGGCGTAAAAAAATTGCTAAAAAAACCCGCTCCAATAAGTCAACTTGCATTACCTCCTTAAACAAACCCAGCGCTATTTCCTTTTACGTATCAACAACATTTCCGTGCATCCGTTTGTCTCTCTCCAATAAACGGCGAAGTAGAAAAGCAGAGTGAAAAGTACTTAATAATATTCTAATAGCATGTTTAAATTGGCCCTTGATTTGATAAGCTCTCGCACAGCTCTGCAGTGGAGGAGGTGGAGGTACTCGGGGCTAACAGCTGACTCCCCAGAGAGCCCTGCGAGCCGGAGTCTGAGTGAGGGATAAAGAGCTCGCGATAGCTCCTGTGTATCAATATAAAGGCACATTCAGGTTTCAGAGGGAAGACGCGGCACTTAATAAAACCATAAATGAAAAGGAGAAACTTTACGCTGCAAAACCTCGAGTCTGGATCGCCGTAAACCGAAGCAAACGCAGACAAATTGTAAATTAAATTGCATTGTGTAACTTTTGTGTGTCGAATGCTTTAGAGATTATGGCATTAAATCTTTTTTTCTTAAAAAGGTTAAAAAATACCAAGTTATAGGGCAGATCTGTGGAGAGGCGACCCCGTTCACAGTCTGAATTCTTGTTTTTTGAGCAATAAAACCACCTATAATTTAATAATTGTAATTTGGTATTTTACAGTCATTTAAACTAAGCTTTTATTTTGGTAAAGTAATGTTTGCAGTAAGTTTACATTTGAACATATTAAGGTGTCATTAATAAGTACTTTTCTATTTTTTTTTTTTTAGTAAATTAGAAAAAGTGTTGCCCCGGTTGAGGTTTGATGGAGGAACTTCCTGTTGGCCTCAAACTCAATCAGGACGTGAAGGGCAATGCTCCGTGTCTGGAATGTTTCGCAGTGTGGCATTAAATCTTTCTATTTTCACGGAAACTAAACCAGACCAAGTTACAGGACAGATCTGTGGAGAGGCGACCCCGTCCACAGTCAGAATACCTGTTTTTCTAGGTGTTTTTGAGCTATAAAACCACCATGATTATATTTTCGGTAAAGTAATGTTAAGTTTACATTTGGAGTAAGTACTTTTCTGTTTTATTTTAGTAAAACCTTTGTACTGGAGGTGTTTCCCCAGGTTGAGTTTTACGGGGGAACTTCCTGTTGCTAATCTGGACGTGAAAGGCGTGATGTCTCTTCGCTTATTTTATATTTTTCAGACTGTAACATCTCTGCTAGGGCAGCCCTGGGGCTTGGAACAAATGCAGTGTAGAGCTGTTTAACTAACACTGGACCAAAGTTCCGGTTTAACCCCAAAATCAAGAGTTATATTAATTTTTTGAAAGTAAACGGATCACACTTTGTAGAGTTATCCTGGTTTAGCTGAATCACACACAGAGATGTTATTTTTACACTTTATTTTAGTTATAAAATGATGCACAAAACTGGTTCAAACTGGTTTTCTCTGATGGGAGTTTGAAGTGGTGGGGGAGGAGGCAATGATGCACAAAACTGGTTCAAACTGGTTTTCTCTGATGGGAGTTTGAAGTGGTGGGTGGGAGGAGGCAAATTAACACTAGTGGAAGTTGAATTAACACTAGGGGAAATCGAATTAACTTCAACCATATCAACTCTGTCAAAAAACCCAAACTCAAACCCCCAATTCACTTTCAAACAGTTAAAATAACACTTTTAGAGTTAAAAACCACTTGAAATATCTTACCCTGAAACGTTAACCCTCCAGTTTTTGCTGTGATGGTTTTTCTTTTGTTACTTTGTCTTTTTTTGGGCACAAGTTTCAATGTTCAAGCATACAAAAAAGTAAAAATAATCCTTACATTTTAAAACTTCACCTTAAACACTTTCCCGTGCCTTTTTATAAATATATTTTTGATCGTTTTTGGGCGTTCATGACAGTGTAAAACTTCAGTCTTTCTTTCTATACTCCTTTTTATTAACAAAATGTGTGTAAAGGGACATAAGTATTCCTGAAGAAGCAGGTAGTGACGCAGGTGTTGTGTACAAATCGTGATCGGCGCAGTAATAACTCTCTTCACTCATTTCGTCTTCTGAGATTTCTTGGACGCTCCATAATCCAGGCACCAACTGCGAGGCTAATTTTACCTTCAGAACAACTAAACCAACCATCTTCCATCCTCCAAAAATCGCAGAACGCTCGAGTAAGAGTAACGTTACTTCAGAATGAATTTTACCCCAACAGAAGTGCGAAATAGCGGTCCAAGAAATGACTTAGTAGTAATTCAAAAGTAAAAAAAGTAAAGAAAAACAAAAGTGTGGCTCTTTGCTGTTGGTGTTTCAATCAGTGAGAACAGAAAGAGAAAAAACGATCAAAATTTCAGACAAAACCAAGTCCAGGAACTCGAGAAAAGTTAAATTTGCACGATTAAAAGTAAAGTTAAAAGGCCTTTATTTTAATGACCAAAGCCAACTTGTTTCGATCTTCGTCAGGGCTTAGTTAGAATCATTAAAACGGAAGCATAGAAGCGAGTAAATTGGTAAAAACATATTTGGGCAAACATATCTGCATTGTATTTTCAAAGGAGAAGCACAAAAATGAGCAAAACTAAAACATATCTGAAGAAGCGCTGCAAGAAACGCAATAGTTCTAATCATTTTCTAAAGATTTTGTCACTTGTAGACTTTCTCACGGTGGAAAGAAGAACCAGAACTTTGCAGTTTTTCACCTAGAACTCTATTTTAACTTTTAAATGTGACTTTTCTGACAGAGACGGCGCCATCAGGCAGATTTTCCACAGAATGGCATTGAACTTACTGTATTTATTTAGCATTTATTCAATTTCAGGTGTTTTTATTTGCTAAACATGCTTTCTTAGTGCGCGCAAAGTCATCCATCCACGGATCAGACCTGTAACTTGGCGAACAACGGGCGAAACCGTAGAGATAGACATGTTTAAAGCCATATCGTGGAACATCAAGAATATCAGGTGATCGTTACAAATCACAAATACAGTCATTTGAGGTTTTCCTGGAACCGCAATAATTACCAGTCCAGCCAAAACCGCACGATTTGACAAAACTTTATAAAGACAAACGGATCTGGAGCTGGATCCTGTCTGATTTCAGTTGGCGCGATCGACAAGCAAATTAATACATTAAAATACCGAGTTTAATTAACCAGCGGATCCCGTTTAAACATCGGGTGCAGGTGTATATTTTGATAAAGAAACATCGGTTCCAGAAAAACGGCGAGTCTACTGTACGTGCTGAACAGAAAGTCGCTAAATTATAGTAATACTCCATATTTTCCAATTTTTTTGCACAACATTTTTGTGAGAAAGGATCGTCTCAAATAAATGCCTGGTCTTTAAAGTGATTGAAATAAATAAATGCACCGGCTGTTGTTTGGTATTTTACGGGAAAAAACTAAAATGTTTACACGTAAAAACTGCAAAAAATTGACATAAAGGATTGAGAAACAGCAAATTTCTTACAGAATCAACAATCAAAGCACCAACTTTTTTCAGATTTTGTTCTGAACGTTCCAAGGATTTTCAATTTTGAGAGACGCGTGCTACAAATTAGAAGCTGTGGTTGGATCGCCTCAAGTTCGGACTGAGGGTTTTCAAGTTTTTTTGGTTCTAGCAGAATGTAGAAAGGACCGGGCGCTCAGGAAATCCATAATCCCGGCACCGGCCAACAGCTAACCCCTTCCCCTACCTTCAGCGTGGCAATGAAGACGTAGATCGACTCATTCGGTGGCGAGTCTAGACTGTTTGATTTTTCGCTCCTCATTCCCCGACGCTAATGCGAGCCACAGCGGAGCCATTAGCCGCTAAACTCTTTCCACCGTCGTCGGCAACAAAACAACATGGCATCTCCCTGATAAACATCTCCAGTCTTTTATTTACCCACAACATATTCTGATTGGCCTTCGGAGGTTAGCGTAGCCCCGGGCGCGTTAATCATAGGGACACGCGCCGCTGTTAATGGGAAGAGATCCGGAGCCATCTGCTATGTCTGCTAAGGTAAACCGGCGCGATTATTTATCATCCACGGGCTAAATATAGAGCGTCACCGGAGATCCTCGCCGTGCAGGATCAATGGTGTCACATATGAGAGCTGCTTAAGCGTTTAAGACACTCCAATTAAACCACGGATGTATTTATACTGGAATGTGTGACGAATACGTGATCGCAAAACGGGAATCCAGAGCGGAAATCGGCGAGGATTTCACCTGCTCGTCTCCGTGGTTTTGCTGTGGCTAAAATGTTCCGTAGTGGCATGAAATCATGTCTATGGAGAGAAGTGAAATGATCAAGTGAAGTTGGTATTGTGTAATTGACAAGCTGTAAATGACTGAATAAACTAGTTTGTTACTACTACTATTACTACTACTACTACTACTACTACTACTGGTACTGGTATTAGTATTGCTACTACTAATACTGCTGCCACTGCTAATATGACTCCTACTACTACTGCTTGTATTACTACTTATGCCATTTCTAGTACTGTTGCTACTGCTACTACTACTACTACTACTACTACTACTACTACTACTACCACTACTACTACTACTATTACCACTGCTACTACCGGTACTACCACTACTAGCACTGCTCCACCAGGCTAAGTTCCAGGTCAGAGGTAAGATCTATGGAGAGGCAAACCCACTCGCATGATTTTGAGTAGTTTTGGTCAAGAAAACACCACCAATCAAGTTTAATGCTGTACTATGGAACATTCCAGGTAAAGCAATACATAGTTACAGACTGCGCCTTGCCATGGGGTTGTGATTTAATGGTTATTCACTTAATTTTGTCTCGATCAAGTTGTGCAACACTATCTAAAACATGAACTAACTGCGTCTTCAGACCACAGAAAGACATGCAAATCAAATCAGTTTTAACATTTTTTCATTTTAAAATTTGGCGTTTTCGTTCTCAGGTCGAACTTTCAACTTTTTCGCTTCGTTTCCACCCACAGTTATTTACGATTTATCAAACCCTAAAGCGAATTTGCGGTGAAGTTTTAGATGATAAATGCAGCTGCCGAATGTGCCTTTGACTGGACGGCCCACATTTGGTTTCAGTCAGGGGCAGTTTGATCGTCGTTGTGTTGCCGGCGAAGTCAGACCTCGTTTACCCGCCCACACGATTCATTCTGCTCTATATTCACCGCTAAATATACAACAGCAGAGTCACCAGGAGAGAGACTGTTCAATCTGCTCCCCATTAGCGTTGTCACGATACAAACCGAATTTCAACGCTCAAGTATAGACTTGATACTCAGGACCGACTCCCGTATCCAAATGATCATAAAAACACAATTTATTTAGACGACAGAACGTGATTTCAATGTGATTTCTGCAAAAGTTCATTTCTGTCCATGAATGTGACTTTTTAAATACCGATACTCACTGAAATTAGTGTGTAGTTTAGATTCTAGTATCTGTTTTGCGATACTTTTGATAATCCTACTACCCCCTGTTGCCAAAAGGGGGCAGCAAACGCATCATCGAAGAATTCTGTCAAAATAAATTCAACTTTAAAAACTATGTAAAGACGTTTAAATGCATTTCCAGAAATTAAAGTATTGTTAATTAAAAACTAAATATATATTCAAATAAATAAACTAAAAAATTAACTTGTTAAATTGTACAAAATAATTTTAAAAAATGCTAATAAACATAAAAACTATTTTCAAATGTGCAAAATATTACAATAGAAAAATTATTCTACAATTAAAATCAAAACAGACTTCAACTAAAGCTGCAAGTCTAGGTTCAAACCACCCAATGTATGATTAAAATAAAAATAATACATAATAAAATAAATAATAAATAATAAAAATAA
>KN496913.1:21082-32825 GCA_000787155.1 Scartelaos histophorus | reverse complement strand
CAGGCTGGAACCAGGCCTGGTTTGCAAATTTTTCAGTGGGTGGGTTTCCTCCAAGCACAGTGGTTGCTTCCATCCCTCAGTTCTGACCAAGCCTATCTAACATGTGGAGATAGGTACATGTTCGGAAGCATTGAGGGATTGGCAAAAAAAAAAAGGCTTAAAGCAAAGCCAAACCTGCAGCGTCAAGTTCACAGTCGCCCAGAGGAGTTTTCTATGTCTATATTCACAGCAGAGCTACAGTCATGGTGCTCCTCACTCTTTTTCTCCCCCTCCTTTCCTTCCTCCTTTTCCTCCCCTTCCTCCCCTTCCTCCCCTTCCTCCCCGTTAAGTCCCGATCACATCCACTATCATTAAACAAGCCCCCCTCTGCTTCTGCTCAGAGAAGAACAGCGGCTCTAACTGTGCTTTTGTGATTTTACTCTTTACACTTCAGATCTAATCAAAAACAACCCTGAGGCAAAGAACTAGAGAGGCATCCTCAAACTGAAACATCAGAAAACTTACACAGAGAGAGTGGGTATGCATCACCAGACACAAGTGCAGTTATTGTTGTGCATGCTGTGATCAAATAAAGAGGAGTTTTATTGAAACACACTTTAACTTCTTGTTATTGGGGTAGCAGTAAACTAACTTTTTAAACCGAAATGGGGATAGCCTATTCTTAAGTTTCCCGCTGTGTAAAATTCAACCATTATCTGATTTCTTTCTGATTATTCAAACAATAAGCAAAAATGGGCAAAGTGATGTAGCAAAGACAAAAGTGAAAAAGAAAATGATCATGTTTGATTATTGGTTATTCTTGGTCAAATTTCAAATAACCATGTGAATGCACCTAATGTAATGCAACAATGTTCTTATTGGAAATGCTGATATGCAATATTAAAGCTTGCATATCTCAGACCAGAGCTGTGATTTGTTTCATTTACACATGTTTGAGTAATCCCGGCATGTTTCTCTTCCACATTAAAAATGCTCTGTTCCACCTTGTGATGTCATGTAGTGATTGTTTCAAAGTTAACAGTGACCTTTAACCTTTTGTTCATTATCATGTCTGAAAGTTATCAAATGATTTTAGTTCAGTGTATGGAGTTTAAAAATACAGCACCTCCTGTATTACCAAATGACATCACAAGGTGGAGGTTTTCAATTTGAAAAAAAAAAAAAGAAATAAAAAAAATATATATATATATATATACATGGTTTGTCTGTTAAACATGTGTGAACAATACAAAACACAATTCCAGGTATATTTTTGATGAGGAAAAATCAGATCAGAAATGAGCATAATATAGGTCTTTAAACTTTCAAATGACATTGCAAGTCACTGGGATGTTTTAATACTAATTTATATTTCTGTAATTTGATGTTTTACTTGAACTTCTATAATAAAACTCTTACTTCACTACAATTTGGTCTACTTTTCCATTTCAGTTTTGCCCTAATAGTAGCAATAAAAGCAAAAACTTTCTTATTAAAACATTACAAGCCCCAACGCTGTAGCCTAAATATCAAATTACCTGTGTTTTTGCTCTTGTCAGTGGAGAGAGGGAGCAGGAGCGTTTATCTGAAACTCCATTGGATCGTCTAATTCTGCGACAAATTCCTTGATTGAGGTTCTGATATGTTTTGGAGGGATTACAGCGATTGCTTCTTCACGGCAGCTCTGTGTGACATGACAGGCCCCAAAGCCACATCCACCAACACATAATCCTCTGATGTGATGTGATGTGAGCTATTTGCAGCACAAACCCAGGTATTAAGGTGGCTATAAAAATCTCTAACATAAAGGCAAAAGTACGCATCCCCAGACATTTGTTTAAACCGCGGCAGAAAATGTGCTAAAGGATTTTATGGAAGCAATGAAAGACAAAGGTGTAATAATGTACTGCAAGAAAGCAAAAGGCACTGTTTGAGACAATGGTATTAACACAAAGCTTGAATCAAATGCCAAGATGTTTTAATTAAAGGTGCATTATGTAACTTTTCTGGTGGGAGTTCAGGCGCCAGAGTGTTTTTAGAAGAGGTTATTGCTTAAACTGGAATGTTTCACGGCATAGCATTAAAAGTATCGATCTTGCCTTATTATTTTATTCAATTAGAGGTGATTTTATTGTTGAGAAAGACCTGGCAAAATGCATTTTTACCATAGACTGTGTAAAGAAGTGGACTAAAGTAGTGGGACCCATAGCGTTCGACTCCAGTCAAATGAAGCTCACTATGCTAGCAATTATAGGAGCAAATTTGGAGTTCCATATTGGGAAGAATAAGGGAAAAATACCGTAATAATAACACCAGGATCATGTAGAGCAGGTTAATATGAACATTTTAAGACCAAAATGATTACTCACTACAGCAGTAACAGAGAGAGGGGAAACAATTTTTCAATGTAAAGTCACTTGGACCCGATGGAGCAGGAAACACCTTCCGATTCTTGCTGCGTGGGGCCCCTTCTCCACAGATCTGACAAATAACTTCACCCAACTGGATTATATTGTCCTCAAGGGATTTATATTTTTATGTGCATTGACACAATACAGGGAATCATTTCAGTAAAAATACCGTCCATTTATTTTTCATTATTTGCTTCTATATATTTACTGTGCACCATTTTAACAGTCAGGTATGCACCAAGTGTACATTCAGTCAAATCTACCACATATTATAGGCCGTTTGAAGTCATTGCAGCAGAAATTGCATTGTTTTGTTTGTCAAATGAAGAAAAAAAAAACAAAAAGGTAATAGTGTTTTGTATTATGGATGCGATAAAGCAGGAACACAGCACAAAGTAATAACTGTCAGTGGGAGGGATTACTATCTTCCTCCATAAGCCTCGGGATAGGGCCAGACACTGCTGCTGTTTATTCTCCTAGATTTTCTCAAAGTAAATCAATGCTACAAAAATGGCATTTGAAAACGGCCTCCGACAACGCAGAAATGAAAATAACAAATAGGATCAATAAAGAAAATAATTTATTAAAAAGCTTGTAGATGTTGATACATTGATAAATTACTTCAGTCAAGACACCACTGTGAAAGATACAAGGCAAAGGAGAGAGGATACGCCATCTACTGGTGACTTTGATTACAGCATTAGGTTCAGGGAGATAGTTTATGTAGTTTTGGGTTTGAAGAAGCAGACAGGAGTAGTCATCCACAATGCACACTTTTGCTGTTTATTTTTTCCAACTATTTTTATTTCAGATTTTTGACTGGTTGAGCCTTATAAATATATGTATACAGTATATTAAAAGCTCCTATATTATGCAACACTGACTCTTGAAAGCCATGTTATAATAATGTTCAAAAACATACCCGTATTGTGTTATCATTCATTCACAAATGTTTGAATAAGCCTTTATTTCTGTCTACATTTCCAGAGCTCAAATACTCTGTTCCACTTTGTGATGTAATTTAGTGGTAGGTTTAGAGTTAGCAGCTAGCGTTTATTTTTTACTCAGTAGAGATCACAAGGTGGAGCAAAGTGGTTTCTGTTTGAGAGCCTAAATACGCAGGATTCGTGCGTTAAACGTGTGAATGAAACAAAAAGCAACTAGGCATGTTTGTAATGAGGAAACAACATTATAACATAGCGTTCTATAATAAAAAATAACATTTAAAAAAAGACCCAGTAGGTAGGAAAATGGATATCTTAAAGATGCATGTTGTAAAGGATAGACTAGGCCTATTGGCTGTACAGTGTTAACAGGGATAACTTAAGGACACCACCACACAGTTTCACACAGTTTCACACAATGGCATTATTAAAAGAATAGAAAAAGCCAGTCATCTAAAGATATTTGTTTTCATTTTGCTAGGACCTCATGAGTGGGCTTACATAACAAAACACCTGCCATTACTCCTGTCTGTCTGTTCAGGTTTTTATAGATTTTGGTGACACATTATTAGACCCTGCAATCTTGACATTTTGTAAGATTTATGGAGTCAATTTTTACCCACGTATTTATTTTTGCACAGTCCAACATAAGCAAAGGCAGTTCAGTCCCTGCCTCGGGCCTGTTGGCTGAGCTCTGGTGTGGTGGGTTCAGGCTGGTTCTCTAGTCCACCTCTCTTTTGTCCTCTTCCTCAGTCTTCCTCTTGACTCTTCATGGTCACTCCTCTGCAGTCCTTTATATTGTCAGAGCTCAGGTTTTCTTGCTCTGACGACTGCGCTGCTGCTCCTGGTACTCCCGTGAGTCTTCCCAGGGACGAGGACCACGGATGTTCTTCCACTCGTCCAGATTCGCCTGCTGCAACTTCTACACATCACACCATAGACAAGCCACATACTGCTGTTACTAATCCAGTTTATTCAGATTAGAAACAGATATGGGTACTTTGCTGAGAGGGTTTTCAACAGAACCATGAAAACTTTGACTTTAAGAATCTGACCATACCAACATCTGTTATCAGTCGCCACAATGAAAGTACATATTTTTCTTTTTTTTCCTAAGAAGACAAATAGCTGTAACTATTATGTATTTATTAAAGCTCCTATATTACACAAAAATGAGCTTCTGTGCTTTGTTTCATTCCCACACCTATATTAGTCTGTCTGCATCTCCAGTAGTTCAGTAGAAAAGGGCAATTCCAGTGCTGAAATTATTATATTATTATATTAATATGAGTAAAGCTGTGTGGAGCTCACAATGGAGCACTTCCTGTATTACCCACATCACAAGGTGGAACAGGTTGTTTTCTGTTTAAGAGAAAAAAGCAGCCAAATATGCAGGGGGCTTGCATGTTAAACATGTATGAATGAAATGAAACAAAACTCCAGGTATGTTTTTGATGTAGAACGACATTACAAACAGTGTAATAAGAGCTCTTAACATAACTATGAAACAGCTTTGTATTATTTAATGTCTAAACATCATGACACTTTCTGGACCAACAACAGTGAGCCATTATATAGCTCAATTACACTCAAGTAGTTACAACCCAAATAACTCTTCCAAATGAATCTGTCACCCTGAGTCTATATATGTTTAAGATACATTTTCTGCCTTAAATGCAAAGAGTTAACGCAATAGTTCATTCAAGTTTAGACTGAACAGATGTTTAGGGAACATGGGGGATGTAAGACAAGTGCTTTTTAAAAGAGTAATGCGTTCTTCAACTCATGTTCAGCGATTGCAGCAAAGTGCAGCTGGTGCTCTCATACAGATTACATCTCCCCAAATGCAAATAAAATGAATCTTGTGACCTGTTAAATGAGTCTTTTAACATTGATTTTTATGGTGTATAATTTTTGGGTGGTTGTAAAAAAGAGAACATGAAAACATTGAGGATTTATTTATGCAGCAATAGTATGCAGCTAAGTAACCATAAGTGTTAAATCCTTCAATATTTTTTTCAGTAAATATGTTGTTTTTGACACATTGACGATAAATATTTATAAGATGTGAGGTCTTTATATTTACGTGGCGTTACATGAGTCATTACTGATATTTAACGCTTTAGGAAATATCACACATACACCACACAACTGAGCTTTTCCCCCCAATCAGATCACACCTCAGTTCTGTTTGTATATTACATGGTATTAAACTTGTACAAATGTGGTGTAGATATAATTTTCCATCATTCTGACCCTGTAGATACATTTACAGGATATAATGAACAACTTGAGGTTTTCCACTGGAACTGATTCAAAATAAAAAAAAAAAAAAAAAAAAGTTGCATTCTCAGTATAAAACACATCAAATGCCAAGAATGGAAATAAATACTTGAGCATTTGAATTGTTTTTATATAAGCGCTGCTCTTGCTCTCACATCCTGTTCACGCCTCCACAGTACCATAGCTGTGAAAAGGACTTTTGCATTGCTACAGTAAACATACATGTACATCGCGATTACTGATATTAATATCCAGCTCACACAGGGCTGCAAATTTAACCAGTCAAAACCGCAATTTGAATGGACGCAATAAGCTGATCGCAAAGGCTACATTTTTTAGGTACTATAATTTCCTCCACAAACAAAATATTCAGTCTTATACTGCAAACATGTTCTGAAATGCGATTATTGTATTACTCTGTCAGTTTATATTATTTTGAATGTGTTTAAAATGTGAACTTTGAACAGAATCATATTATTAAAACACAAATTGCAAATCTAATCACAATTACAATGCTTTTCAGAATTATTTTTTATTTTTCCCAAATTGTGCAGCCCTAACCTCACACTTGTAGAATTCACTGTCACAAGCACACACTGTTACTGACAATGGCAATAATCTTGGGTCTCATGTTTTGTACATCTAATAAGTACACAGTTTTTGAACTTCTACTTTTTGAACTACACTCCTCACCTCATACTCCTCTTCCAGCATGTTGGCTTGTCTCTTGGCGTCCACCTGAGCCTCCAGTTCAGGATCCAACTGTGACATAACAGAACCGACTTAAGAAGCAACTCAATTAAAATTCAAACATTATCAGAAGTAAAAATCAAAGCAGGCACAAGAGGAGACAGAAGTAAAAATAGACATGTTCAGAATACACAATAAGAGCTTCAAGTCATTATAGTTTTACCTTTGAAGTGTTTGAAAAATGTTCTTTAATGAATAAATAATGACAAGCTCAAGTCTGGCCTCTAAACTCAAAATCACTCAAATACTTTTCAACAACCTGAAGAAATATTTTCTTTTCACTTTGATATGAAAATAAAGCTGTGATTATTTCTTCAGCTCTGTCCTGGTTCAGTCCAGGTTCAGTCTAGATGAAAACCAGGTTCAGACCTGGTTCAGACCTGACTTGCAGGCTGGTCTATAATTCTGGGGAGTCCAGTGGAGCTGCGTGGCTTTTGCAATTCAAATAGATTTCACCCGAGAATAGGTCTGAAATGAATTCTATTCTGAATCATTACTTTTAATGAGTTCTAATATTTTATGGCAATATTGCTGCGGTTACTCGGGTGACTGATGACTTTCATAATGCCCTGATTGATTTTTAATTAGACCTACACTGAGACGGATATCAATTATTTATAGAAAATGTTGCGGCCTTCACCACAAGGAATTAATAGCCCGAGTAATTAGTATCTCACCTAGTTGAGAGAGGGTATTTCTGTTGCTAATGAAGAAAACTGCAGGAGGAAACTGATTACAGAACAATTTAACTGCATTTTGATGATTGTTTCAGTATACGTATATATGGATGCATGCAAGTCCAATATTCACACACAAAAAAACCCACAATCCCAAACAATAGGCCAGATTAAAGAAGTTTGTTTATGAGTCCCTATCCAACTGTAATGAAAATTTAAATATGTATGTGAACCCCTTGATGTATCTTTTCATCTGAAACTGGTCTTGGACATGTTGAAGCAATTGTATCTCCACCAAATGTATAAATATATAAGTACAGTCTATGATAATAACCCAGAAAAGCAAGAGCAGGAGGAAGTCTGGGCATCTCTGCTTATCACACCTACCCCTGTGATAAAATTAACGCCTGGGTGACAACTGCAATAATAGTTGTGACCACAGGGGAACCTTTTACACTCTGTTTGTTGTAGCATCTGATAGGATTTTGGATACAACTGATAATAAACTTTAATTTCAGAGATCTGAACTTAGAAGGAAAATCGTGTTCATTTCACTCACCCTTTTCCTGTGCCTCTGTGCGTCATAGCGGATCTGCGTGAACTCCTTTAAGCCAAAGGAGCCTCCAACCACCAGCAACTGCAAAAATATATTAATTTATTGCTTTATAGGTTTTTGATGTAACCTGCTTTGTGAAATCTAGCAACGCAGTGTTCAGCTTTGAAAAAACATCCAATGCCCTATACAATCACAAGGGTCCATGAATTAATTTAATAAAAACAAAATGAAGTGTATTCAAGTGACATTATAGTTTGCTTTTGTGTTTGATGGCGCTAAATTGAACCAAAAGTCCTTATTTGTGTTCACCACGAGCACTACACATGATTAAGTTACAACTTTACCAAGTCCAGTTATGAAATTATGTTGGCAGCATTTTCCAGGCGTTTTGGACATTAATGAATCATTAACAAAATGAAATAAACTCACCAGCATTGGGACTCCATACTTGACGGTTTTGTTCCGTTGTAAAGCTCTTAAATTAAACATTATTCTCTGATTTCCATCTCAAACCTGGCAGGTCACAGCTGAGAGGCGCTTCCTGGATATGTCCGATGGCAAAACATGTCCGGGCAGAACACGGAACAAATGTTATAGTTCCGACTCAACACAAACTTGGGTGTGTGTCCCATAAGCGCAGTACTTGTACCATTCATCTTTCTCCATACTTAAACTGAGCTACATTATTTTATTTCATATTACTTCAAGCAAGAAAATAATGCTAAGAATATATATGTCCCAATTTATTTGTTTGTTCACTGAAAGTCCTGTTTACTTGTTCAAATATTTATAGTGTTGTTTAGTCTGTTTTAATATGTCAATTATACACTTGGATCTCATTTATCTGTATACTAGTGCCATTTTGAAGACGTTTGACCATTAAAACGATATAATATTTTGTATTGAACTTTTGTTATGAACTATTAATAGCTATTGCAATGGTCCTTAGGTTTGATCATACCAAAACCCAAAAATTGGATGAAAACTGATTCAACAAAATATTAGAGAATTAAACCACATTCCATATTCTTGAATTTTGAAGATAATTCTTTAAAGATACCCATTGCCAAGTCTGAATAAATAATATTAGTTGTTCCAAACCCACCCATTATAATAAGAACATACTTCAAACAGAAAGAGCACATAGAAAGTATATCAATTTCTCTTTATTACAATTGTCTCATATTTTCAATCAGGTGAAGAAAAATACCTTTTTTCGTTCCGTATAATAAAATATGTTAACTTTATTCATTTTTTTATGAAGAAAAAACATTGACGACAAGAAAATACAAACAAAAGACAAACATTTCTCGCTCCCTCTTTGTAAACTTGGAGAGCTTCTGCTGCATTGCATGACAACGGAGACAGATTGTGAGGGAGCAGTGGGCGTATGGATGGGACAGAGGGACAAAAAGATAAGGCAAAAGACGTACAAAAGAGGCCGGGACAGGACGGGGCGGGAGTGTGTGTACGTGTGTGTGTGTGTGTTTGTGTGTGTGGGAGGGGCGTGGGTCGGCTGGATGTCCCATTAGAAGATATAGTAATAGACAGAGAGTTCAAAGGTCACTCTCCCCGTACAGAGCTGTAGAGAAGGACATGTAATCCAGAGCACCAGGTACAGCGTCGGGGCCGGTGTAAGGGGCCATACGGGCGATACAGTATTCGGCTTGGTCCGGAGGAAGCTCGCGACGAAGCTCATCAGCCAAAATGTAGTTCTGAATAACACAGAAGAGCGTAAATAAAAATGAATAAATGAATAAAACAAATATGAGTCTATTTATTACTCATAACTCTGACATTATTGTAAGATTGGCTGGATTTATTCACACGTTTAACATACAAACACTGCATAATTCGTTCTCTCCACCTTGTGATGTCATGTGGTAATACAGGAAGTGCTCCTCTGTGTTTTTAACTGTGTTTCTACTATGATAATTTGGATAATTTTAGATACAGTGTTGCTTATCTCTACTGAACTAAAGGTAAAATGTAGCTGTTAACTTGAAAACCTGACCTGACCATGACATCACAAGGTGGATCAGATAATTTTGAGCTCTAGAAATGTAGACAGACTAATAATAGAGTTACTCAATATGTGAATGAAACAAAACACAACTCTGGGTATGTTTTTGAGAAGGTAACAGCATAAAAATATGGCCTTTAAGCTGTTTTATTGTGTATTTCTATTCTGCTGTTTTTAATTTTTTTGTTGCAACACTAGAATTTCCTCATTGTGGGATAAATACTGATTCTCATACCTTATCTCTAATGCACTGCAACAGTGTGAGAAAACAACTTTCATTCTTTCTTTTACAAAAATGCTACATGACAGTGCTTCCCCATAATACGTCTAAAATCGTTTGGTTTTTGGGAACTGGTGAATAAGCTTCGAGGAGAATTGTGCAAATGCATAAAAAAACTGTATCATTGTTTTATCATAATGAAAAAATGCGATAACAGTCTGCCATCTGGTGGTCACAAAGGGATTGTTAAACTGAAGTAATTAAAATGTAACCAATTAAAAATGAACTGATATCATACTGCACTCCAGAGAACACACTACTACATTATGTGAGGGGGAAAATACTGGACTTTGAAAGCACATGGACTCCTTTTTTGCACATCTTGACAGGACTGACAGTGAATGTTGGCTTTTTGTTGTTTTTTCATATACATTAATTCAAAATGGGAAAAAAGTGACCAATTAAGACAACATAAATGCCTGCTTTCCAAATTCATCACCTCTTTTAATGTGTGCTAAGACCTATTTTCTGAGAATTCCAGTTACATTTACAAAACAACCATAAAAAGTGATATATATATATATTACTATTGGTGCTGTATAGTCACTTACCTTGTCTCCAGCCAGGATCTTGAAGGAGGCCATGACCTGGTCGGCTGTGTCTGTATCTGCAGTTTCTCGGGACATGAAGTCAATGAAGGCCTGGAAGGTAACGATGCCCATGCGGTTTGGGTCCACGATGCTCATGATGCGGGCAAACTCATTCTCACCCTGAACAAGAGACAAAAATCTGTTAAACTATTGGATGTAAAGGCAGTTTCCATGGCGTACAGATAAGTCCAAGCACGATTTAGGTACTACCCCACAAAGTATGAGAGATTTTTTTATTTTATTATGTATTTTTATGATGTAACTGAACTGCTGTCATTTTATCTTGTCTCAAATGTACAACTTCAGGCTATTATCTATAATTAAAACTTGCTATGTATGATTATGTCAAGTATTTCTTTGACTTATGAATCCTTAAGCTCAAATTCAGTTTTCTCAGAAAGGTTAAGATGAGCTGAGTTAGACAACATATAATTTTGGGATAGATTTAGATTAAGGTTTGTGCTTTGCGGGGTAGTCATGCCAAGTCACAACCGGCAATTTAACAAAACAAAAGTGAACAAACAGTGACCAATATCAACTTGCATGCTCTTATATATATAACAAGTAAACATCATGACAGTGCATTTGCCGTCATGAGTGAATCTCAATATAAAAATACATTCTTCATGCAAAATATGTTCCTTCATTACCAGTTTCAGACAGTTCCTTACTGTATAATCTGTACACAAACACAGACAGTTTCATAGGAGCAACTTTACCAGGTTGTAACCCATGGAGATAAGGCAGGTTTTGAAGTCTTCAGCCTCCATGATGCCTGTTCTCTTCTATAGGGGAGATGTAGGCAACAAAACCAGGAGGAAAGAATAGGAAAGATCCAGGTAGAAGTGGGTAATATAAGAGAATAGAGGAAAGTAAGGTTTAGGTGGGTAAAATTAGGGAAAGTTTGGAGTTATAAGTAGAAGTATAGTATTGAGTTATGGGGTAGTAACAGAATTGGAGGAATAGCACAGAGAGGAAAAAGTACAAAAACAAAAAAGCACACGTTAACTCTTTCACCGCCGAGTGAGTCTTCTGAAAGTACCTGTGCATCGTTGCCGATATCGAAGCCCAGACTGATCAGGCAGGCCTTGAACTCCTCAGTGCCCAGAGTGCCGGTGTGGTCCTGGGGAGGCGCAGGGGGGCACATCCAGGGGGGGCCATGCAGCGGACACATACAGCGGTCAGTGACGTGGTGAGACAGACAGGTGGCAGTAGTGGGTTTGGTTGTGATGGTTGGTGACGGGGAGAAG
>KN496913.1:0-21004 GCA_000787155.1 Scartelaos histophorus | reverse complement strand
GGAGGTGGAGGGTGGTGTGGATGGGGACGGGTGGGGGAAGGGAGGGAGGAGGGATAGGGGGAGGTGGACGGGTGGAGGTGGTGAGGTGGGAGGAAGGAGAAAGTTGGGACATGCAGGGGAGACAGAGAAAAACAGTGCATTTCGGTTAGGATTACTGGCTGGTGGTTCGGGGGGCATTCAGGCGTTAAAGTGCGGAGTGCAGGCAAACTACTGGGCTGTATGTGAGTTTATTATCCATATCGTCAATGGCACACAGTACTTCACAACAAAGTCAAATAACTTCAAATACAAGTGACTATTGCATATATGTATGTATCTACTGATAATTTGCAGCTCATTTCTCTGTCTGAGGATTTATTAGACTTTGATCAGTGCTTCATTTTATCAGTCTGACCCTACAGAACTGACTTAGCTGGAATTATAACAGGTGAGTTGATTTATGCTGTTAAAAAAGTCTCTCTCACATAAAATTACACATTCTTTTTTAGGTGTTGATTTTGTATTTTTTCTTTTCTAAAATATTTTGGTAGTTATTGCTAATATGTGCATTGTATCACCATGGTAACTAATGAATATTGCACTACAGAAATACATAGATACACCCCTAGCACGATGTCACTACGAAGTATCAGTAGGTATTGCATGTGTAAAGACTTTTGTTGTAGTGTTGTAGTTGTAGTATAGTATTTTTTTTTTTAAATAGTGGAAAACTATAAACTACAAGCACTTTTAAACACACTAAATGCAATGATATGTTATACTGGTTATTTAAGTTCATGAATGAAACCGATGAAAAAGTGCTGTGCAAAAAGTTGTAGTAGTAGTTGTAGTAGTTGTAGTATAGTATCATTTTTGAAATAGTGGAAAACTATAAACTACAAGCACTTTTAAACACACTAAATGCAATGCTATGTTATTCTGGTTATTTAAGTTTATGAATGAAACCGATGAAAAAGTACTGTGCAAAACCAATACAATATGACCACTTCTATTATACACTATTTGTGGTCATGCTACTAGTACTACAACTACTACAAGTATCGCTGCTACGACTATAACTATTACAGTCTACTAAAACTTCTCTATTGACTGACAGTTTATTATGGACCCTCTGCTGCTCTGAAATGCCAGTCAGGACCTGCCCTTAAGCCGCAAGCTTAATCTTCATCAAATATGAAACAAGGGTGTGCCGGTGTCTACTGCCCCCTCCTGTGAGCCGCGGGTATTGATTAACGATAGGTCAACCTCGACACAGGGAAGCAGCAGTGAAGCGTGGTGCTCAGGAGGGGGGCCCTATATAAAAAACTCATCCATACTTGGTGTTGTAGGACTGGAGTGGGATTGAGGCCAGAGGGTCCGGCCGCACCATCAATGGAAACACTTCTCTATATAACATCTGCAGCTATAAACGCTAACACAATATTGGACTTCCTCTTTAGGTTTGGTCTGGCTAGGGCTGTGTTTTCTGTTATAGTACTGATAACATAGAAACAATTTTATAATGTTTGCAGGAATTTATAGGCTTATTTTCAGTAGATTTCATCATATTTTGTGCTTGTATTACATTAACATTTTGAAATTATATGAGTATGAATAACAAAAAGGAACAATTGAGTGTTTTTAAGTTTTAAATGTCTTGTCAATGTGCATTTTCAGATTAGGATCAGATTCATGTTCAGTTCATTAACATTGCAATTGCACAGGTACAGTGCAATGAAATGCAATTTAATCCTCTGACCAGTGTGCCATGAGTATTAGTTACAAATTTAAATATGACAGAATATTATAAAGTCTATCATTACATTCAAAAGTTAAAGTTCATGATAAAGTGCATATATTTTAAACTGCACCATTGACAGTACAAATGTAGGAGTGCGAAGTACATTTTAATCAATTTAACTGTGTCAGATTTTAAATAACAAGCACAAGGCTTTTTAATTGACATGTCTACAGAAAATGTGTGTAGTTAGATTTGTTTTGTGTTAAAATCCACTGTCTAAACTAAACTAAAAGTCTCACTCATGAATGAAAAATAAGTAATTTTATCTAGTTTTGATAAGAAAAATTATTTAATTAAAACAATAGATTTTATTTTGCCATACCACCCAACTAGATTTTTCTTTTACTGTAGAAGTCCAGATATGTTACTCTAATCTGCTGAGGTTGTGTGCATAATATATAAGTATGCAGTAGTGTGTAGTGTATTTAAATCTAGTATATGTAGCAGGGTGTTTATTGTACTGACCCTGTCGAAGTGGTTGAAGGAGGCTCTGAACTCGTTGAGCTGTTCTTGGCTGATGCCTTTAGCGTCTCGCGTCAGGATCTGGTTCTCGATCTCGTTGATGGTTCTGGCGATGGTGGTGAGGAGCTGCTCCCAGCCCACGCGGATGTGCTGCAGAGAGACACGAGGAAGAGGAGGAGGAAGAGGAGTGAGGATAAAACTTCACACTGCCTGCAGGGAAAGACTACAGTACATATGCGGACAATAGTAGAGCTGCTTCGAGGTGTATAAAAGCTGCACATTATGTACATTTTAATCCCTGAGACAATAATTAAGTATGTTGAAGACTTGAATTAAACTGTATTGAATAAGGTGCTCCGGTTTCCCCCATCAACCAAAAACATGCAACACCCTATGAACAGTGTACAACAAGGGACCGGCAGGGAGTCCCTCCCTCCTGTGGGCTCACCACCTGCAGAGGGGTTCATAGGGTCTGGGTCTGGTGCATAGTGTAATGGGCAGCGGGCTCCCCCCGCGACCCAGCCGGATTAAGCGGAAGAAGATGGATGGATGGATGGATGGATGTATTGAATAAGGGTCATACCTCCATGGTGTACTTGGTGTGTTTGTTGTCAAAGATGAGGGCCTCCTGGATGAGCTGGTGGTCTCCTTCTAACTGGTCGATCTTTGGTTTGTAGTTTACGATGCTCTTCTCGTACTGACGCAGGTTCGTGAGCTGGTCCTCCAGGGTACCGTGCATTTCAATAGAGATACGGCCAATCTCCTACACACAAAATGAGATTATCCAAAATCCAAAATATCTTCATTTTATGATATTATTGTTTGAATTTTGTACATTATAGTGCATATTATTTGGAGAAAACACAAAAACTTTACTGTATACCGTATTTTTCGGACTATAAGGCGCATCTTAAATCATTACATTTTCTCAAAAATCATCAGTGGCCTTATAATCCAGTGGCCTTATGTATGACCTTTGGTTGTGTTTAACCTCCAACCGATTTTATGTTGTAACATTAGTCTAATAACGTATTAGTGGGCGAGTCAGGAGGAGTAATATGTTGGCGACATATAGGGCGACTGTGCAACATACCGGTAGTTCTGCCGTGTGCTGTACAAGGACCCAAAATGCCACCATTACCATGCAGATTTCAGGTTTTGTATTTTAGTGTTAAAACTGAACAATGTTGAGAGGGATCCGGGCATGTTTGATGCCCAAATCACCAACTGTTAAACTTGTATTTTTGTGTTAGCTACAACTGAGAGTTATTGTAAATGACCTAAATAAAGTTCGATTTATCAGACACACGTTTTGTTTCTCTTATTGTGCCTTATAATTCGATGCTCCTTATGTGTGGACAATGACACAACTGACATATTATTTGATACTGCGCCTTATAATCCGGTGCACTTTATAGCCCGAAAAATACGGTAATCTTATTTTAATGTGTCTGTCCAACTCCTCAGTAGTAAGATGTATTCACTATTTAAAAAACTTTGTCCAATTGATAGAGTTCAATCATCTTTTGCAAATCTACTAATTATGTAAATTGACAATCTCTTTAAACTCACCCCCATCTTGGTCTGGATCCAGGGCCCTATGACGTTGGCCTGGTTGGCGAACTGTACGCGCAGTCTTTCGTTGTTCTGTTGACGAGTGTGTTCCTCAATCAGGGCCTGGTCCCTCTGTGGCACCAGCTGTTTGACCTGTCGGGACCAGGGCACCACACAATCAGCCAAAGTACTGAGCACGCCATTCAAAAGTCATTTTGAAGAAAAGTTTGAGTTATAATGAGGCCCAGAGACTTTTGTGACCTGAAATGCCTCCTCCGAAACTTTCTAGATAATGGACAAGCTGTTAAATAGAAGTTAAGGGTCAATGTCGTATCTATATGAAATTATTTTACATTTGAGCAATAAACTTCAAAATTACCAGTTATATATCCATAAAAGTGACTGGCAAAAAGCTATTAACTCGAGGTCAAACTGAAGGTGATTTGGGACAATCTATAAGTGACATGTCTAATAAACTTCCATTTAAAGTGTCAGAATACATTTTTCATACTGAAGTGTACTGTGTAACTTTTCTGATAGATAATTCTTAATTGCTTTTCTTTTGGAGATGTTATTACTTTGTCTGGAATGTTTCACCAGTCAAAGTGACAGATCAGATCTGTGGAGAGGCAACCCCGCTCATAGTCAGAATGAATCTATTTCTAGGTATTCTTGAGCTAGAAAACCACCTGTAATTTAATAAATTCACGTAGAGCTCCAGTTCTATAGAAATAAGCAGGTGACAGACCCCCAACCAAACCATTTTATAGGCATTGTATATTACTTTATAACGTATTTTACTGCATTTTCTCAACTGACTTATCTCATTATCTTAATATTATTACAGGATTATGATTTATTGTGTTACCTTGTCCCATTTGGCGTTGATCTCCTGAGGATTGATGGTGGTGTAGGGGTTGGTCCCAGCGATGTTGACGTGGTAGGTCTGGACGATCTTAGCGATCTCGTTGTGGATTCCCAGAATGGCGTTTCGTTCTTTGTCTGCCTCTGGAAGTGTGGCCTTAAACTGCTCGTGGGCTGTGCTTAGTCCCTGAAAAATAAAACAATACTCATGTTATTATAAGTATTGTGAACATAAGACTTAAGTATCTTACCCAAAGATTAATTTATGCATATTATTGTATTTTGTAACATCACGCAACATAGTCAGAGGAAATACTGGAAGAGTTTGGTCCACACTGGTTATATTAAATTGATTTTCTTTGACTTTTCACAGACTTATAACAGGGAAAAATAATATTCTATGAGCTGAAAACTTATGTTGTTTCCATGTTTCTTATCATATTGTTTGCATTAGCCACTACAACCAATAAGTCAGGTGGCATTTTTGTTAAAACGTGTCTTTTTGTGTGTGTTTTTTTTTCAGAGTACATAAAAATATCGACTAAACAAGGGTTAAACTAGCACATGGGCCTATTTATATTTTGTACCAACAAGTGAAAAACAGATTATGTGATACTGCTGAAGGTCAAACCGGACCCCGTATGTTCCCTGCATGACGTTCTAAAGCTGCACTTGTCTCGCCCACCTTGATCTCCTCGATGGTGTGTACTATAAAGGTGTCCTGGAGGTCTTCCATGGCGCCCTCCATCCAGTTGTTGAAAGGAGCCGCTCTTTTGGCGAACTCCAGGTACAGCTGGTCAATGGTCTCCAGCAGTTTCTCCGTTCTCTGCAAATACACAACATGTCACAAAGTAGAAACACAGGGTTTAATGTGCGTGTGTGTAGAGGGTTTAATTTGTTTGTAGTCTACGCTTAAAGGTGGTCAGTTCTTAGTGGAATTAAGGAACGACTTACCAAATCTTTCCAGTATTACAATTGGATATATTTACAACTAATATACTGGACAAATGTATTTCCGTTATTAGTGCTGTGTTAATTAATAGAATATTTTCATGCCTAATTTAAAATAGTGCTGAAGTAAAAATGTTTTGTTTTTCCTAAATGTAAAAACAAGATTAATGTTGCTGAGAAAGGAAATCCAATTGTTTGCTCTTTTTATGGTTTTTATTTTATTAGAAAGCACTTTGGTCACCTTGAGCCTTGCAAAGTGCTCTATAAATAAATGTTGATCGATTCATCTATAATTTAAGCACAAAAGCGAATTACAGATTTTAGCTGCACTTCTGTATGTTCATGGGTTTGCCTTTTACAAGGACCATTTTGAGTACCTTTTACTTTTTAGATTTTAGAAGTCCACTGGTGAGTGAATCCTTCTGTGTGCAGTGTTAAAGTGGGATTTAGCTTCCTCTTACATGCAACACTTTGAGCACTTTTTCCCATTTTTGTCTGAAATTATCCATTGCTATGGCAACGGTCCTAGTTTCCCCATCCTCCTAAACCTTATGGATAAAGCAGTATCCTGGCAGCACCTGCAGAGACTCGCTGCGTTTCTGAGTCAGGTTCCCCAGAGCGTCCCACTGGTCACAGATCTTCTGACAGCGTGCGTTCACACTCGGGGAGTCGTAGTAGTCCAACTCACTTCACACAAACAACAGGCAAAATTATAAGCATTATATCATTATTAAGTGAAAACAGCATGTGTTATCCTGTTAGCATGTTTGTTCCTAATCTGTAATTTTGTTTATCCATTGGGGTTTGGTTAAATTACAGCCATTAGTGAAGGTGACCCGTGAGTGTAAAACAGAGCCACAAAAATAAACCAAAATGAAGCAGTAATGATGGTTGTATTCACTGTATTATATACATCCACGTCACAGCAAGAGTGTATGATAAGCTTAGGGTAAGGATGCAATGATCTTTCCATATCCATATATCTTTCCAAAGTGTCTGAAAATAAAAGCATAACTTAAAGGTGGGGGGTCTGCCACTTGCTCATCTCCAAAAAGATGATATTGTTTTGTTTGGAATGTTCCACAGTTTGGCATTAAACATCTCTATCTCCACTGAGACAAGCAGATTAAGGCACCGAGCCAAGTGGAAGGTGAACTCTATGAACAGGCGACACCACTCATAGTAAAATGTACTTTTTTAAGGCATTTTCTTTTAATGATAACTTTAAAACAATGCAGTCTTTTTTATCTCCGCCAAGGAGATTATGCGATCGAATCGGTTTGTTTATTTATTTATTTGTCTGTGGACAGGATTTCTCAAAAAGTACTGGATGGATCTTCATTAAATTTTTACCAGAGGCAGATCTTAGCCCAAGGACAACTCCATTAGATTTTGGTGATAATCCAGATCCGGACCGAATCTGGGGATCGATATACAATATCCGGACCTGGAATCTGGATCTGGATATACAATCTTAGTGAGATTTCTCGGAAACTACTGGCCGGATCTTCATGAAATTGTCACCAGAGGTAGATCTTGGTGCAGGGTGATGATCCGGATCCAGATCTGGATTTTGTGTCCATGTCATCCCTTGGCGGAGATCAGAAATCTCGGATTGCTCTTGTTTCTTATAACTTTTATTTGTATTTCTTTTTTCTCTTTTTATTTAATATTGATTTTATGTATCTTATGGGTTATCAGTACAGCTTATTAGAAACTATTATGCTGAAAGACTTCAATAAAAAGTTAATTCATCTATCACAGTTTGTCTCGATGTGCTATTTACTATATTAAAGTTAAGTTAAATCCATAGACCATAGGTTTTCTCTTACTTGAGCTCCTGTGCGATGGCGGCGATCTGCTCCACTCGGTCCTGATGCGCTGCCAGGTCGCTCTCAAACGCCTCGTGCTTCTTTAGCAGAGCCTTGATCTCTGACAGAGAGGCCGACTCAAAGTCCTTCTTCTGCAGCATCTCCTCTTTACCTGCACAGAGTCAGGGGAGAAGTGCAATGGACTCGTTTCATATCATACTCAATGGCCACTTCATGACATAGATAAGATACATTATTTGCGGTGCAGTCTGTTGCTCACATTCACACAACACACACAAAAAGAGTTAAGAGACATTTAAAAGAGTAAAAAGTTGCCGTCAATGCATATTCAATAAATAAATCAATAAAATTCTCAGAGTGCTAAGGAGTAAAGGCACTGGCAGACAGGAGGTGATTAAAATGTGATGACAAAGCAAATTGGTGGTTTAATTAAAGGTAAATGATAAGAAGAATTTACAAATGGGCACTGGGACAATAGTGTTTGGCTAGTCAACTTCTAACTTAAATGTTTGATAATGATATGAAGGATTATTTGAAAGTACAAATGTATAATGGGAGACTTAAATTTAGCAAAATCCATCTACAAGAGAAGAGAAGTAGTACAGTTATATTTTCTAGTGGGAAAGTTACATGCTGCACCTTTTAATCCTTGTATAACCTTTATTCATAGATGGTGTTGGGAAGTTACCGAATACATGTACCAAGCATATGTGTTCTGAAACTTAGTGTAACTGTATTCCAGTACATTTGGCGTTGTTCAGTATACAATTACTTTTCTAAAATCAACACATTGCAGTACTTCATCACATAATTAAATCTTCAAACTGCACAGTTTTAGTGGTAATAACTAGTTAGTGGTAATAACTGGTTAACAGAAACAGCTCTTGTGGTGCCTGTGTTTTTAACTTCTCCAATTAATGACAGGAAATGCTTAACCAACAGTGTAACAAACATAAAGCTGCTTATAAACCTATGTTCCTTTTTGACATATTCCTTTAAATGCAACTCCATGTAAAAGTATTCTTTATACAGTCCTTTTCACAAACAATGACAGTAATTTGGTAAGTAGCCATTTGATGTCTAAAACCATCGTATGTTGTGTTAGACTTAGATAAACTTTATTGATCCACAAGGGAAATGATTTGGACACAGTCACTCGTAGCATATATGATAACAAAGAAAATGTGTATAATAAAATCTAAATAAGTAGCAGAAATAGCAGTAGACTGGTGTCAAATAAGGCATAATTATGTGAATGTATATGTACAAGTAAAATACAAAGTAGTTTTGTGTATATGTGTGTGTATTTTGTGCCTATTTTTCAGTATATTACCTTCGGTCCATGATTCGTGGATTGCTGCTTTTTGTCTAAACTTCTCGGCGAGGTGATCGAGTCTCTCCAGTCGGCGGATCTCGTTGAGGAGCCACTCCTCGTAGCCCTTCTCCGCCCCCTCCAGGTTGCCCCAGGCGTTGTTGATATCCTGCCCACAGTAAAGGACAACACTTCAGACACTGCTCAGGGCCTCATGAATGAATAAACACGTCTGAAACACGCGTCTGAAACACGCGTCTTCACACTCGGACCATTTAAAGATGGGGGCGTCTCCATGGTTACAGAATTAAACAGCAGAGGTGATTGTCCTTGAAATAAATGGGATTTTTAAATTCAGTAGGGGATAAACGGGGATGTCTTTGTCCTTGAGGAATGGAAAATTTCACCAGTTTGATATTTCAGATGGGAAAATATTACCAATCTAGGCAACATGGTGTGACCTATATTAAACAAAATCGGCTCTTTTAAGCTTTAAACCACATTAGAATGTTATTTTCTCATCAAAAACATACCTGGACTTGTGCTTTGTTTCATTCACATGGTTGATATATCCCCAAAGCTCAAAATGCTCTGTTCTACCTTGTAATATCATGTAGCAGTAGCCTTCAAGTCAATAAATACCTTTTACCTTTAGTTCAGGAGAGATTGGCAATTTCAGGACTAAAATCATCCAAATGATTCTAGTGAAAGTGTGTGCAGGTTAAAAACACAACCGAGCACTTCCTGTATTACCACATGACATCACAAGGTGGAACCGGGTGTTTTCTGTTTGAAGGAAAACTAAATATGCAGGGTTTAAGTGTTAAATATGTGCGAATGGAGAAAGAAACACAACTCTAGGTATGTTTTTGATAAGAAAACAACATTTTAGCACAGATCAGAAAAAAACGTAATATGGGCTCTTTAAGTCGCAGTTGTCTAAAATGTTTGACACTTGTAAAAAAGAAAAAAATGTGAGATCAATATTTGTACAGACTAGTCTACTCCATTCAGTATTCCCCATGTGCATGTCCAGTTTCAGCCCTGGATTAGCGATGTTTTAATGTTCAGGTGATACATAATCAGTGTTTCTTATTCGTATAAATGGCATGTCCTTCCTCTTCACTCGACTGGAAATTTGGCCTTCTTTTTCTAATTTCTCCAAGGATATTTCTAAGCCCTTGGATAATATCGCATGTTAACGTACACAATATGAGACTTATTATGGGATTTGGTGATTCACCTTTCTTACACATGCAGTATACGCCCCACGGTGGAGTATTTAAGTCCCACATTTATTCTCTGGCTTTTAACATAGCGGTAGTTGTGTGGTCCTCTGTGTTTTTAATGTATTTAATTTAAATGTCTATATTATTACAATTTTTTTTTAGTAAATATATGTATTGCTATTTTAAGGTTTTGCTTTTTTTTGACTGTTTTAGGAACGGGCAAGCTTAAATCGAGCATTTATACACTTTGTTGCTTTTTATATAGCGCTTTTCCACCAAAATCTCACCCATTCATACACATTGGGTGCAAAGTGGGTGAAGCATCTCTATTTATGTCAAGAGCGAGATTCAAACCGGCAACCTTCAGATCAGTGGACAAATGCTCTACAACCTGAGCTACTGTTATGTTCATATGTGCAGCACTTTTGGAAACAGTTTTTTTCTATTAAATGTGCTACAGAAATAAAGTGGATTTGGACATTTGGGGATTTTGTACACGCATAATATTTTGAAATCTGTCACTTACGGACACCATCTTGCCCTCGGACGGCATGAACGCGGGCCGGTTGCTGAGTCTGAGTTTGGTTTGTAGCGTGTTGAAGTTGATCTCCAGTTGGCACTTCTCTTGGACTTTGGGGGGTTTGTGGAGACGTCTGTAGTCCCTGAAGTCCTCTAGTTTCTGCTGCATCGCCTGCATGGTGTTCTCCGGCAGTCGGTTTTCCAGCCACGGGATGGTGCGGCGGATCCACTCCAACAACTACGGTGTTTTTGTGTGTGTTTTTGCGTTGATGCAGCAGTGGGGGGTGAGGGATAAGAGGAGGAGATCGGGTGAAATAGGTGAGGGGAGACACAGGAGACATGCAAATAATGGAAACATTGTGTGAAAGGGAGAATTTGGGAAAGGGTTTGTGTTGAAAGTGTAGGAAAAACAAAAAATATAACATTATTAGTATCATGAGTCATTTTTCTCATTTAAGCACCATTTATATGATTTGCTTCTCTATTTATATGTGATTTTCTAATTTAACATTTACTCAATTATGGTCACTGGGGTAGTTTTGCGAATTTCTCTGGTCAACACAATAATTTGTAATTGTTTGTGTATTTGGTGACTAAAATAGTTTATAAATAATTAACTTATTTGTAATGAGTTTAATGAGTTGAATTGGTAACGTGAATCATGATTCATAAATTATGGCCTACAGTTGCTGACAATGAATAAACACATTTCCACGGGACGTTGCCAGTGATAAGATATATTAGACTGCAATGTTGTAAAAAAGCAATTATTTATATGCAAGCGACTGCTTCCTGCTAAACTGCTTCCTGTTGGCTTGAGAATAATGGGTGAGAGTGTAAAGTAGACACCTCATATCAAATAAAAGTCATTATAATCCTAAAAATAATGTTTAACACACGTTTGTCCTGAGGGATGTTACTCTCCTCAAACCTGACAATTCCCTAAGTTAAGATGATCTATTTTTATCTTAACAAATAAAGTTATGCTGATTGACGAGTCAACATAAGCTTCATTCTATTCAAATGTAATATTATTTTTTGACCACTGCAACCTACTATGGCCTATAACCCTTGAAGAGCACAGGGGCAGTGGTGACAGGAGTAGTGTTGACAGGGGCAGTGGTGACAGGAGCAGAGTGTGGGGCAGATAGGTGCACAGGGGCAGTTATAGGGACATGGGAGTTGTGCTCACATCACTGGCCAGTTTCTCATAGTCCTCCATGAGCTGCTCGTTCTCCTGGTTCACGGCCAGCACTTTGCAGATTCTGTTGGCTGCTGTCTCCGCCTGCGGCACATCCACAAAAATAAGAAACATATGAAACGGGGCTATTTTTAGACCTTTGCCGTGAGTCACCCACACCAAATATATTACTATTTTGGATTTATATGCTTTCCTTAAAAAGCAGAGCAGCCTACACAAGAGACACAAACACTACGAATGCCAGGTTCTCAAACTAGGGTGCACGTACAACTGCTATAAGGTTTTACATAAGGATGCACCAATCCAATACTGCAATCGATTTTATTTTTTTTACTAGAGATAAATAAAAACAGCATAATAGATTGATAAATTTGTGGTGACAGGAGCAGAGTGTGGGGCAGATAGGTGCACAGGGGCAGTTATAGGGACATGGGAGTTGTGCTCACATCACTGGCCAGTTTCTCATAGTCCTCCATGAGCTGCTCGTTCTCCTGGTTCACGGCCAGCACTTTGCAGATTCTGTTGGCTGCTGTCTCCGCCTGCGGCACATCCACAAAAATAAGAAACATATGAAACGGGGCTATTTTTAGACCTTTGCCGTGAGTCACCCACACCAAATATATTACTATTTTGGATTTATATGCTTTCCTTAAAAAGCAGAGCAGCCTACACAAGAGACACAAACACTACGAATGCCAGGTTCTCAAACTAGGGTGCACGTACAACTGCTATAAGGTTTTACATAAGGAAGCACCAATCCAATACTGCAATCGATTTTATTTTTTTACTAGAGATAAATAAAAACAGCATAATAGATTTAGATAAGTTCTGTCTTATTTTATTTTTGTTTTAAGGAAATAAAATGCTCAATCTCTGCACTTAAAGCACCTAAAGCTATAGTATCGAAATTGGTATCAGAATTGAAAAAGCTGGACCATCACATTCCTGGTTTGAATCCAGATGAATTTAGTTTTATCTCAGTTTAGACTTGACTTACAGTTTGCATCTTTTATTGTCCTGATTTGGTTTCTACATTTGACTAGCGAAGCTCATCCTTATTTAGCAGTGTGTTGGAGAGTTTATTGCTTTGCTTAGTGTGGCATCAAGCACCTGGAGAAGTTTTAGATCAGATGTGTGGAGGTGTTTTTCCTTGTTACGCTCAGTATTTCTTTAGCCTAGTACTTGTTACACTCCTGTTTTGTGTTTATCTGTAGAAAGTTATTTGTATTCAGGAGTGTTTTCCGAAAAGATTCTCGATTGAACTATTTATAGCAACAGCCACAATGTGTTTGCAAGATCTAAACACACAAAATGCACTATATCAAGAACTGCTAGAGGAAATAAACAGTGTAATTAAGGAAACAGGACCGAGGCTGTATCACTGCACTGGCAACACATTAAAACATTTGCAGAATAACAAAGGATAGAGTAAAGTATATTTCATAAAACAAATATACAAAAAGTAATCAGCATTGAAAAGTTTCAGAAAAGCTCAGAAATAAAACAGAAATTGCAGATAGAAAAGTTGTTTGTTCAAGCACCACATTTCACTGTAATCTTTTAAATATATATTTATGTGCAATATAAACATTTAAATGGCGTTCTATTATAAAGAGGAACATTTGCCTCATTATTAATTTATTTGTCCAAAACAGAACAGTAAAAATATAGTTTGTGACCAATTACATTTTATTAGAGTGGAATATGCGGTTGTGCTGTGTTATGCAATGTCTCCCTGAAGCTTAATCTTAGACTCCCAACAAAACTTAAATGACAGTTATAAAAACTATGGTAGTATTAGTGGTGAAAATGTTGCAACTAAAATAGTAAACACGAGTCTGAAGATATTGGAAAGCATTCGTAAAAGCTCTGACGTAGGTCCATTAGTGCACAACCTGTCAGGCAACTTAAAGTAACGTAAAAATATCCATCTTAAGATCTACAAATACATAAATGTGTAGCTTCATTTGGAGAATATCAAAAATTCACTATGCAACTTTTCTGGCAACAGAGAGTTCGTCACATGCTTGTTTCCATGGCGATATTATAGCTTTGTCTGAAATGTTTCACAGTGTGGTATTAAACCTTTCTATCAAACCAGACTAAGTTACAGATCTGTGGAGAGGCAACACAGCAACACAACACGACACAGGCTCAGTCAGAAAGCCTGATTTTCTAGGTATTTTTAAACTATAAAAGCGCCTGTAATTTAGCTGTTTAATGTCATACTGTGGAACAACCAAAAAGTTACATAGTGCATCTTTAAAGTCAATTTTGAATCGCTTTTTGGGGTTTCTTCCTCTTTAATCAGCATTAGACTAAAGTGTGCTGGTTTAAATACAGTTTAGTTCCAGGTTTATCTTCTGAGTATTAAAAATAACTGAGGATTTACAGTTTGAGAAGAATCCAGGAGGAATAAGAGTGTTTGTGGGATCACTCTTTACAGGGGAAATGGAGACACCCACTGTTCCCCCACACCTCCAGTTTTATAGTGTCTCTGCCAAATCTATAAAACTAACTGTGCTACTGCGTATACGGCGCTGCCTACAAGGAACATTCTCATTTGAGTGCAGTGTTTGTGGTATTTACCGTATATTTGCAGACGGTAGATACGACTATTTCAAAATTGTACATTTAATTATCTTATCTCTGAGAGTTTCAATGTATGAGGTCATGCATTTTTCTGCAGGGCGACTCCGTTTAATCCAGGCTCTTCTTATCTGTTATTCGAAAGCATTGCCTCAACACTGCATAACACTTATTTATTCTTGTGGGCATTAGGTGATGATGATATGATAATGCTGTTACCTCATCAGACACATACCCAGAGTTGTGTTTTGTTTCATTCACACATGTTGGACTAATTCTTTATTGTCAGTCTATTTCCAAAAATGCTCTTTTCCACCTTGTCATGAAGCTACTTTTTACCTTTATTTCTAAAGATTGGCAATACTGTATCTGAAATTATCCTAATGATTCTAGAGTTTAAAAACAGTGAAAACAACATCACAAGGTGGAATATAGCATTTTCTGTTTGAGAGAAGAACTTTGAGGAGAAAAAAAAAAGAAAAGAAGTGCAGGGTCTGTGTGTTAAACATGTGTGAATGAAACAAAACACAACTCCAGATGTTTTTCATGAGGAAACAACATTATAACAGATCAGAAAATAGTGAAATAGCGTAATATGGGCCCTTTGACCTCTGTTTTTGACCATGATATAACCACAGATTTAGTTTTAGTCGAGTTTGAGTTGTAACATTTTATAATAACACCTATTTAGCCTTAACATGAAGAATGAGTTAATCCATTTTATTAAGGTTCTGGCTTAGTAAATGTTTAATTAATACCCCTCAATTAAGTCGTAGCAAAGCCTAAATCTTTCCTAATAATCTAACTATTTCTTCAGAATCAATTTAAGGCTAATTAAAGTGTTGTTATTATTATAAAATGCAAATGTTTCAACTGGTGTGTAAAGGTTTAAAACTGGCCATGTTAAAACACAGTATAAAGACTAAAGAGTTCATAAAAACTTGACTTTACTACAACAGTGAACAGTAGATAAAAGACCGTTTTGTGATTAATTTGCGAGTGCTTCATTATTATTTAGTACTTTGTTGATCTCACCTTCTGCTTGCCTGAGAAAGCGTGGTAGTAACACGACACATAGGTCATGACGGCCTTCTCATCGGGCCTCAACGTGCTAATGATATCTGCACAAGAGAAGAGCCAAAGGAGCGGAGAGAGGAGAGAGAGAAACAAGGCAAAAGAGGTAAAAGAGTGCGAGAGACAACAGGGCCAGCAGGGGGCGCAGTCACGGGAGGCGGCACTGAGCACAAGGCGTCTGGAGTCTACAGCAGCAACATCATCGACATATAATGAGGTATTTTCTTTTTAAAATGCAAATATCTGTTTGAATTTGAAGGATACGAGGCCAATTTATCTCATGCTTTGCAAAGATATGTGAAAATCTGTGCTTTTTTTTTGCAGCAAATGTGTTAAAATAAGCTGTAATAAGCAGTTGGACTTGAATTACCTTTTTTTTTGCTAAATATTTGTTTAAACTTGAGTAATAATTTATCTGCATGTTTGATATATTCATGCATACAAAGACTTGTTTGCATCTAAACATATTGAACACACTTATCACAATTCATTTAAATACACAAACTAAACTCCAGCAGTTATCAGACTCCTCCTCTCCTCTTTTGCACTTATAAACAGTCACTTTTTGCACTGCTAAACACAGCTGCTTCAGACTGTCTCAGAGGAACCTGGGAGCTGGAGCCCTGTCGCTGTAATTACTACATAAACTCATCGCTCACTCAATGGCAGATGTATTTTTGAGGGATCCATGAGGAATATGCTATTATTATTTGTAGTATGAGAACATTAGGGATGTTGAGGGCTGAATAATTAAGATGTATGACGCATTGAAAGTCCATTGTGGTCCATTTAGAGACTGAATATGGTTTTTTCATGGCTAATGTCAATAGCAATGTTTCACCTCCATCACCTTAATACGTATTTATTGCAATTATGTTTTGTTGTAGATTGTAATGAAGAGTTTTTAGAGTTAAATATTTTGTATAGAAGAAGGTTTATTTGGATTATCTTAGATAAAATGTGTTTTACAAATAAAGTTGGATTGGAAGTTAGAAGGATTTGGATTATCTTACTTTTGTTCATGATAATTACTATATCGATTTATCATTCAATATATAAGACAGTTGGAACAATATTTTTTGGAGGTCAATTTTTTATAATGCAAACCTTTTCCCTTTTCTTTTTGGGGGTTTAATTCTCCTTTATGTTGGTTTTAGTTATTATAATTTTTCATCTCTATTTATTTCAGCCATATATCTCACTTCAGAATCTGTTATCATGACAGGGCTGCTGGTTAATTGTCATAAAATAGTCTTCAGTACAGTTTATTGCAACATTTTACACAGCTTTTGTAATAGTTTTTTTGTCATGTCATATGTCAAAGTAAACCTGCTTCATCCAATTATCAAAGTCAATCAGGAGCACGCGAAACAAACACTCCCCCGCTGCACTTGTTAAAATAAATGCTCCGCTCTGAAGGGCCACTTTTCGCTCTGTCGTTTGGGTCAAATGCAAATAGAACCAGACCAGTGCAGTGAACCAAGGAGGCTACATTTTAAAGATCATCTATTTCAGTTTTATTTGCATTGCAGATAACAAAGTCTATAATGAACTTGCTCAAACTCAAGCAGGCTGGAGTTTGTGTTGAGAAGGTAAAACAGCTTGAGCTAAAATGGTTGTAAAAAAAAAAAATCAATGCCCAACTGATAACTGGTACTAAAATATGAAGAAAAATCAAAGGAGGAAGACAAATCTCAACTTTAGTTTTAGTCTGGCTCTGTATCAGAATTATTTTAGGACTACATGCTAATATTTAGTGTTAAAAATTCAGTTTTTTCAGACTATTGAAATCTGTGCCAAGACTTTTTCAAATTATGTTTGATATTTTAGTATTTGGCAACACTATCCATAAGTCACAAAGTCAAACTACTTTTACTGACTAAAGTTTTCTGTAAAATCACTAACAGCCCACAGGGAGTTTATATTTATGTGATAATTTAACTTTAAGTCCACATAACTTCATTGTGGTTCAGTTCATTAGTAACGTAGGATTTAAAATGCAGATTGCAATTCTCTAAAAAAGATAACTAATATAATACGAGTCGTAGCCAATTCTCAGTAATATTTATTAAAATGCAGACTGATTGACAACGCCCTTGTGCTCACTGCCTTTCCCAACTTTCCCATCATGCATTTGGTGAACCATGCTGAAAACACAGTGACTCCTGGAGGAGAGAGAAGGATCATTAGGAGGAAGAACAAGGGAAGGAAGTGAGGAATGAAGGAGGCAGGAGGTAGTGGAAGGAGGTAACGCTGCATCCTTGATACCTTCTGTGCCCCGGAGAAGGCGTGGTAGAAACTAGACACGTAGGTCATGATGGCTTTCTCGTCCGGACGGGCTGTACCTACGATGTCTGTGGACGGGACACAGGGGCAGAGGAGGGAGGGAGGAAGGGGCGTTGGTGGAGGGGATGTGAGTGGTTAAATAAAGCTCACGTCAATGCACAAACAGGAACAAATGCCATGGGAATCGCTTCGTTTAAAACAATTGGATGTAACGGGAAAACAGTATTATTAGAAATGAGAGTTCAGAATGACCTAAAACACCTTTTGCATTTATCAAAAAAATCAGCCATAACATTATAACACCTAAAAAAGTAGATTAAAGCAGCACTGTGTAGCTTTTCTGGTAGAGTTTTTGCTTAATGTGTATCGTATTATTATTTGAAATGGATCAATCTCCATTAAAACAAGCAGGTGATGGGATATTTTTTTATTTAATTTTTTTTTTTTTGCTGCTTTTTTATATGCTGCACAGCGGAACATTCCAGGAAAAGCTGCAACATCTGCTCACCCCAGAAAAGTTACAAAGTGCACCTTTATAAAGTTTTACTGCGCTAAAATGATTCATTGTGGTAAGTGCTAATCACTGTAGTATTAGAGGAGAGTAGATTTCTGTGATTTAAAGTTCAAATAAAAGAACATATGACTTCAAAGCTATAATCAGCAGCAGTTTAAAATCAGTTCGCCTGATTAATCTCAATAAAATTTTAAAATCACACCATGTCTATTCCCACAGGTATTACATTAAAGATTCATGTAATGTTCATGCTTTGAATCTAAAACAAAATACATTGACTGCGCCACATTTTCTCAAAACTGCTTCTGCAAAAAAGTTCAAAAATGATCATTTAAAAGCATAATTTCTTTTTGAGCCTCACCTTCTGCGTCCAACATTTTGGGGATGTCCAGGTATTTCTCTGCAACATCAAAGGCTGTGTTCAAGTTGGTCATCGGGTCGTCCTGCAGCGAGAGAGAAAAACTGAAATGTTACTGAAATGCACAGATACAGAGAGCGGGGTGATGTTTTTTTTTTTTAATACAAAGTGAATTAGAGTTGATGGAGCCGGAAGTGCGCCATTATCACTTCCTATTTTGGATGTAGCGGTTAGCGGGTTAGCTTTATCCATCCACTAACATTAGAGATGGTCCCAGTATATGATAAGATGCATTCAAGACTGAGAATTATTACTAATGTATGTAAAAGTTAGCTGCTATTTTCTTATACAATTAAACATACATTTCCATACATTTAGATCAGACAGAACCCCATCCACTGTATTGTGATGTAATATAAGCCTCCATTAACACAAGAAGCTTTGTCAGTTATTTTAAGGGGAAAAACCGGTCTTGTCATAAACCCCAGACTTCAGCTTTTGTGTTTGATAAATGTTTGACATTATCTCGGCAGGAGGCAACAGACTGCTGACTAGAACTGAGACGAACAGACTGTGTTGTTATTATAATGACTAAATGCAGCACTTGAAAATAAGGAATTTATAAACCACTACAGTCTGCACACTCCAACTCTCATAGTAGCAATTCCACCAAATTTTTGATGTACTATACACACTACTTGTACGATTTGTAAATACTTGTGTGCACTTGTGATACTTATATCCAAACATGCTGGAAATAAGTTTGGATATTTTGTCTTGTAGAGTTACACATGAGACTGACCTTGCGTAGTTTTCCATAGTCAATGAGTTCAGGACGGTGTCGGTGAATAAGTGCACAGAAGCCCAAACCATCTTTCCAACTAAAAAAGAAAAAAAAAATCATTAACTCCTGAAGAAATACAGTTTATTAAAGCTCTTATATTACACAAAATAGATTCTTGTGAGGTTTAAACCAGGTTATAATGTTGTTACATCTTCAAAAACATAACTGAGGTTGGCTTTTGCTTCATTCAAAAGACATAACAGGTGAAAAGATTTATTTTGACCCAAATTGTGTGTGTATTTTGTAGTACTGGTCCAAATACTTTTAAGTACTCACAGCTGAGACACAAACAAAGTGAACCTGAGCGCAGTGTTGTGTTTTGTCTACATCTCACTTCGACTGTTTATTCTGTGGGGAGTGGGTGGACAACCTAGTGCAGTAAATTACAGAGAGAGAATACTAAAACATTACCCATCTCTCTGCTTCTTTAGAGACAGAGGAGAGGGTTTGAAGGCACAAAGATGCTCTCAAACGTAAATATAAATCAGATGAAAGCTTCGGGGGGGCAGAGATCAGTGTCCTGGGACGACCTTCTGCTTTCATCCCGTTCTGAGGAGCACAGTGGGCAGATCTGCATCATTTACTGTGACCACGTGTGACAAGAATGGTGGAAATGTTTTATACAATTCACAGTTTTGGCCTTGCTATTTATGATTTATGTTATTTAATATTTCTGCTGTCACTGTAGTACTGTTTTTTTGGAACAATAGCGTCTCAAGAAATGAAACTTTCCAGCATTTGGCCCTTTTTTGTTCATTCCAAATGTAAAAAATCTCACGAGTGCAGAATCTTGTGCAATTTAAGAGAGATCTTGTGTACGAGAACTTGGCCCATCCTCACACATTTGGTCAATTTTCTCAAAAGACCAATTTTTCAGCATAAAAAACTGCTAAAAATGTAGTGTAGTTCTATCCAAGCATGTGTCATTTATCAGTTTGTTAGTTCACAGGCCTATTTCAGTCTTTTTGTACTGTTGAAAATGTGAACTTTGCGCAGAATCCTACTGTTAAAACATACAAGACAAATCTCATCGCAATGTTTGCCAGAAAAATCTCAATTTAACCCACAGTGGCATCCATGATCCACATTAAAACGTGCTCCAGTGTGAAACAGCACCTGGTTCTGACTCTGGGCACTTAAACAAGTCAAACAGAGAGAGAGAGTTTCCACTGCACTGTAAAACACCTCCCGACTATAACAGCCTCATTTTCTCTGTATCACACTCGCACTGCAGAGGTATGTGAGTGCGACTATGAAGCTAAAACCAAACCTGATGTGAAAGTTCTGGATGTTGACGTTTTTGTATGGAGCTGTCTTCCTCTGGCACCACAACAGAAGACCCTCTTTGGCCGATGTCTCTGAAAACAAAACATTGCACCATAAGAATCAGGATATATGTATTATTCATGCATGATTTAAGTTTAGATTCGAGTGCGTCTTATATAGAGTAGTTCCTCGCCTTTAAACATATGCTATTCATAGTCTCAGTTTCCTGTTATATCCAACATTTTGAGCACTTTTTCCCATTCAAATGACATGTTATGGCCCTAATTTTCATCATTTTCTACCAATATATAATAAAAAATGTAATCCTGTATGTTTTTTGCAGTAAAAATGGGGATTGTTGCCTGTCAT
>JACN01102644.1:0-24930 GCA_000787155.1 Scartelaos histophorus | reverse complement strand
AATAATAATAATAATAATAGCATAACCTAGAATTTAGTTGCCACCTTTTATTTGTGGGTTCCGTACACCACCTGGTGGTCTTAAGAAGAATAGCAGCGTTGGACGTGAAATGTAAAAGGTTTCTGATTATTTCGTTTTAGGTTGGTTATTTTAAGATAGTTATTTCCACCGTCTCAGAGGACAATGGTATTTAATATTTGATGTAGCAATCTAACAGGGTGAATTGCACTTGCTCTTATATTATTTGATGGGGTTCTGGCTCTAGATTGTGCATATATTAACACCACACAGCCTGCAAATCCTCACATACATCATTTAAGTATAATTTTCAATCCAGAGAATAGTTTTGGGATTTAATGTTACCACTGCATGTAGAACACATATATAAATACATTGCAAAGTTGTGTTATATGGAGTATGTGTATCTCTGACAGTTCATTTAGCATTCTAAAAAAAAATAAACATGTTTTTTTCCAACATATATTTAATTATAATATGTTCACATGTACATTTGGCAGCAGTGATAATTACTTTTGACAGTACAAACAAAATCAGATCTTTTCATGCTCAACACAAAAGACTAAATTGCAATGTAGCAGCTGCAACACATCTTGATAAAGATATTTATAAATGTACATTTCAAACTTGTCAATACAAAATGATATAAATACACGTAAACATGGACATTTAAGGCATTGGTTTGAGTATTTCATGCAACAGCCCTCATTTTATCATCAGTCAAAACCTGAGGATCAGACTACTACAGATTTTTAATTGGTGATATCCTGAAATATTTGCTTTATTTGCAGCATTATAACCGCATACTTGGATGATAAAAAAAAAACAAAAAACAACTGCAGCGCTTACAGTGAAGCCTTTATAACAAGCAAAAGTCAGGTGTCTTCACATTGACAGACTGGCTAATGTCAAATCCAGTACAACTACAATGTCACGCTCCAACAACCACAACAAACCACAAAGAGCTGTCAGATCTGAGAGCAGGGTTAGAATGAACAACACCTGGACGCCTTCCACTTCTCACTTAGTATCATTAGTTTACACAGTAATCTTAAATGTACTAACAAAAATACACGATGGACAAAATAACTATATAAACAAGTCAATAAATTATATCAACACTTACAGCTATAAGGTATGACCTGCTACTTAGCTGTTTCTGTCTCAAAATGTCTCACGTAATAAGCTGTTTAAAGTCTACTATAAACCGAAATAACAAAACCCAGTTACACATGATCAAACTATTGTGTTGATCATAACTGTAAATATGTTAATGTTAATCTTGACATTTCTATGGCAGAACATAACATTTTGGTAATTACTAATTTTGAGGTACATTAGTTAAAAGGCAGCTTTAAATTTGCTGTTTGTATGACGTAAAAGTCTTTGAAATATAGATTTAAAGTGTTTAAAACTGTTTTTATACTACATTCATAAATTAAACATAATGATAATATTTGTGTTAGCGTGTTACAGATCAGTCTTCACAATGATATGACTTTTTTTATCACGAGGATCCAGCATATTTGGACAAGTTCACACTTACATGTACATTTAGCTTCATTTTCAGCAGTTTAGTCCTTCATTTTAAGCATTTTAAGCAACAGCATGCAACGAACAAGGTACAACAACATTCTTAACAACCCGCTGTGGCTCACTTTTTCAGTTTAGCTACATCTCTCTGTTCCATTTCTTAGATGTAAAAGTGCATCTCAAAATAATAGTTAAAAAAAGTTGCATTAACAAAAAAAATCTGTATATTATGAAGTTTCTGTAGAATATACCATACTGAACTATGATCATTTAGATGGCAGAACATCCCATAATTATCGTAATTACTGCAATTAAACAAGCAACCTGTGTCAGTGCAGAAATAAAACACAGAACAATGTAGAGTTCACTTTTGAGCTGAACTATCAAAATGACTTTTTCCCCAGTATTCTATGATTTTGAGATGCACCTGCACGGGCAATTCAGAATTCACAGATATGAAATGTAACACTAAACACATTATGATATCCTCACATCCTAATATAGGAATATGACAATGGTAGTTAGATGACAGAATGCAATAATTTAAATCTAGTTTGTTAGTAGATGGAGGCTACAGGCACTCAGACAGTATTTCGTGTTTGTCCATAGGCAGTGACAATTCTGAGGGAGGCTCTGTGATAAAACTAGCGCTGAGCTGGATTTTGACTCTTTCCACTTCATAGTTATGGAGATACTCTTGGACCAGGTAGCGTTCTCTTTTGATACGGGCTTTCACATCTGATGGGATGTCCGGAATCATCCAGGCCACAAAGAACTTAACCACAAAAACGATATGCTGCAAGGACAAAAACATATATATATATTTCATACACAAATATAATAAAATGAAAAAACATGGTTGAAACAAACCTCCATGATGATAATAAAGGCCATTTTGGCTGCCAAGATATGCCAGAACTGCATTGTGTGATTGTACTCATCCTTGTGTCCTGGGGGGTACCGGTAATCTCGGTATCTGAAAAAACAAAGATTAACACAATGTATAGGAGAAAATAACTGAACAAATGCAGAGATATAGTTAGCTCAGACTGATTTAAATGTCTAAATCAGTCATTCATTCTTTTCAGCATCTTTTTCCTTTTAGATAGACACTGGAAGCTAAATATAGATTTAAAATAGTATCTTCTGATCTAGATGAAAACATTTAGTACCTGCAGTTGGTGGAGTTGTCGAACCAGGCGCTGCGCTCCTCTGGCATGTTGAGTTCTGGTAACTTAGAGACTTGAAACAAAGACAGGCTGTTGTTGATGTAGCCCATCATAGACATGTCGTCACTGTAGGCGTACAGGTAGACCATCCGAGGAATCATGTCTGACGTGAACGCCATGATGAAGGCCTGAGGAAGAAGAAAATATATTATACATATTGTACTGTTATATTGATTATCTATAGGCACTTAGTTTTAAATTGCACCATAGACTGCGGATATTGCTAACCCATTAGCCGCTGTATTCAGTAAAAGAAGTGAGCATGGGGACACTTTCGGCTCCATCAACTTTACATTGAAAAATTGTCACCCCTCTCTGTAACTGCTTGTCATTTCGGTCTTAAAATATTCATATTAACCCGCTCTGCATTATACTCTGCTATTTTGTCCATAAATAAATTCCTATTCCTAATATGGCACTTGGCTCCTATAACTGCTAGCCTCATGAGCTTCATTTGACTGGAGCTGAATATCCCACTTCGTTAGTCTGCTTCTTTATGCAGTCTGTGTAGTGCACATAATCAGTAATGGTGTAAATAGGTGGTTGTAAAGAATCTGTTAGATATGAATGACAACGACACAAATTTCAGCACAACGGATTGATTAAGGTTTATTTCTATTAATTAAGTGATCATCTATTTTCATACAACTGGAGCTGATTTTTTCCATCTTGATTATTATAACTGCAAGTATTAGTGTAATATAAGGAATCACACTACAGTAACAGGCTGTGAAGAGCACGAACTAGTGATTATTTCTACTTACATTGGTGACGACTGACAAAATGGCCACTGCGTTAAGTATCTCTTGCCATGATCCAATGTTTCTGGCTTTTGTAGCAACTGGGCGCTTAAACTGAGTGGTAAATTTCCATGCGTCCACTCGGATCTCCAGGATGTTGTTGAAAAGAGCGAGGAGTGGAGCCAAAGGGAAGGAGGCCACAAAAAGAGTGATGAATCCAAACTGGATTACTGCAGGGAAAAGAGGAGTCAGGGTCATTTGTGTGAAGAGATAGAGACATATTCTGCTTTTTAGGGGTATTTAGTATTTATTAATATTATTTTGCTTGTATACTGCAATATCAATCTAAAACAAGTTTAGTTATAGAAATAGGTCTCTTGACTTCCTGTTCAGAATTGCAGAGCTGGTGGACCCCGTATCTTCACAGTTTGAATCTCATTGCAGCATGCAGCATATTTTAAAATGTGTTACATTTTTAACCCTATATGTATAACCTGTAGTCTATTTTTTGGAATGATCACAAGTACAGAGAAGTGGGCATAGATAGGGGAAATTCTCTGAGCAATCAAGCCTCAAATGCACACAATACAGAATTATTCAATCGAAATACAAGTTTGAGTAAGATAATGATGAGGGAACACTGTTAAGACATGCTAGAAGCTCATGAAAGTTCTTTAAGCAAATTAATGAAAGAAAGGTTTTTGGTTCTGACCCATCTCCAGATACTCGTAGAAGAGGCCAAGCTGACTGAAGTTTAGGAGCACGTGGTCTTGCTCCCATCGACTGTAGTGCGCCTCCGGGTGACGCCGTGTCCTGCGACTGTTCCACCAATTTCTCATCACCCTGAAAACCAAGGTAATAAAACAACAAACTAAATTATGAAGTGATTATGAAGTGATACTTTGCATATTTATTACCCTAGCAATAAGACAAACTAAGCATTCAAACTGTAGGATGACAGAGCAGAATTATTGCAGGCATGTGTTTAGAACCAGCCAGAACCACACGTTTTGACACAACTTTCTAAAGAGTGAATCTGGAGTCACCTCAATTTCACAGATCAAATCTTATGTATTTGAACAAAATGTAGAAGGGACTGGGCTGGTCAGACAAAAAGTGCACTGCAGAAGAAAGGTTTGCAAGTCTGAAAGTCTATTCCCACTCTTCATCCCCATTTCCCACTGCCATCTGTCTTGTCCAATAAAGCTAAAATGCTAAATCATCTAAATTTCATTATACACTCTGGAGAACTCTATTGGATCACAACTTTTACAGTAGCTTGAATCATTTTAATATGAAGACCTAGAGCGCACTTACGGCAGAAGAGCCTCTTGAATGTTCCCACACATTTGTTTTCCCGCCATGACGATTACCAGCTGAGTAGTGAGCTCAATGAGGCAGCCTCCAGGGTCACACTGTCACCCACAACACAAGTTTAAGTACAAGCACATATACTTTATTGGTATGGACTCTGTTGGAGACACCCACCTCTTCATTTCTCAGTTTGCTGCTTCTGCCGAACATGTAAGTGTAGTTTCCAGGGTGGCCCACAAACTTTCCCTTAAAAAAGGCCACATAGAAGCAGGACGAGTAGTAGTTCACAAACTGGAACAGGAACATCTTAGTGGTGAGACGGTTCTCATACTCCAGATGAGTCTTTGGGATTTCTAAAATAGACAAATAGTTCAATGGCATCACCGCTCTTGTCTGTTGAGTTTGTATTTTATGTGACATTACTTGAAAGAAAATTTGAAGGTTAATGAGGTTTTGTGGGGGTAGATTCCATCCACAAATTGAATGAATTATTTTAAAACAAAACTGACAGCAATGTATCTGCATGACTAGATCTCATATACAATAACAAGGTGTCTTTACCCATATCAGTGATCCACACTGCCACCCTCTCATACAGGAAGTTGAGGATCATGATGATGAGGAAGTTGATGCAGGAGGCGGTGACAGACGTGGCGAGCTGTGGTGTGATAAATCTGCCCACAAACTGGATCTTCCTCATGGGGTCTTTGATGATACTTGCGAAGGCGGCGTACACAGCCAGGCGATAGGCTATGACTCCTATGATACACGCCACTATCAAGGACATCTGTGCACAAATGGAAGATTAGAGGTAAAAGATCAAATGCAAAGATTAAGGCGACTGTGCATTATGATTGTTGGATCAGTAAATCGCGTACCCAGAAAAGAACAGTGGCTCCGGAGAGGCAGAAACGAGCGCACCTTGTGGTGATAGGAAGATATGGCTCCATTTCCTAAAGGCATATATAAATATCATTTCTGATCAATAATGTAGACAAAAATAACAATTTGATAATACACTTAAAGGCCCCATATATTATGCAAAAGTGTTACCTCCTCAAAAACATAGCTGGAATTAAGCTGTATTTAATTCACACATGTTTGAGTAACCCTTTATTATTATTCTGTCTATATCTCCAAAGCTCAAAATCCTGTGTTCCACCTTGTGACGCCATGTACTGAATTAGCAGCTAACTTTTACCTTAAAATTAGTAGATTGTCAATTCCAGCACAGAAATCATCTAAATGATTCTAGTGAAGGTGTCTGGAGCACTTTCTGTATCACCAAAAGACATGGCAAAGTGGAACAGAGGATTTTCAGTTTGAGACAGGAAGTCTAAACAGGTTTGTGTGTTAAACTTGTGAATAAAACAAAACACAACTCGATGATGAAGCAACATTATAATATAGATGAGAAAATAGGGCAATACAGGCTCTTGAATAATCACACATATAGGTTTTTGTGGCTTGTTCTGTGTCATGAATTGAGCACTTATTACTGCACCTGTGTGATTTTGTTGAGTCTGCGTCCAGTGCACTGGATCTCAAACTCGGGCCTGGTCTGAAGCTGCTGCTGCTCCTCCTCGAAGTCCACCAGGTCCCACTCGTACTCCAGCCGGGCCTGACGCCTCTTCCAAAACTCCAAGAACAGAGTCACTGCCACAGATGGTAAATACAGTTGCTACATATGGTTTTCGAAAGGTTTTGATCATTCTCTATGTTATAAGCAGAGATGTTATTATTCAGGTCACAATATAAAAGTAAGAATTATATTGTGACTTTTTGAAGTTTATCTCACATGAACATTACGTTATCATTCAGAAAGTGTTATTTCAAAAAGCTACTAATATATGATAGGAATGGTCATCTATTGGACAATGTGAATGAACGTGGCTTGTGGATTTCACTGTGTTTTGGTCATAGTGTCAATATCCATGAATTATTGTAAAATCATACCACTAAAATTTGATATCGTAACATCCTTTCTTATAAGCTACAATTTTAATGTAATTTAGGATAATATGAGTTTTAAAATACTACAACTTTAAGAAATAACTTACTTATGTCCCTAAGAATCTGTTTTTAGGTTATGACACATCATGACACTTACCCCAGATCCCCATAAATATGGCAAAGAAAACGGTCCCCTCATTGTCAAACAGATGTGATTGCTGAAAGAAACAATTCGACAGGAAGTGACACACTGTCCTCGGGGTGACACAGTGATGAAAAAACAGGAGATTTTGCTGATCAGACATCTGACACAATTCTACTGCCATCATATGTGGTACTTATTTTGCACTTTAAAAGGACCCATATTATGTTGTTTTCTGATCTATGTTTCCTTTGCAAAAACATGTCTGGAGTTGGGTTTTGTTTCATTCACACACTTTTGACACACTCTCTACACAAAGTGTGCCACTGTGTTTTTAAACTTCTCACACCTTCGCTAGAATCATTTGGATCGGCCCTGGACTTCTCTACTGAACAAAAGGTCAAATTATAATATGAAAACTAGCGCTTCATGACATCACAAGGAGGAAGAGAGCATTTTGAGCTCTCTTCCACATTGTGATGAGAGCATTTTGAGCTTTAGAGATGTAGACATCCTAATAATAAAGAGTTTCTCGTGTAAACACAACTCCAGATATGTTATAGATTAAGTAACATTCTAACATTCTAACATTTTAAAGTCAATGTCTTGTAATATAGGTCCTTTAATATTGTAAAAGTTTTACAGTACGTCTTACCCAAGAAGACAAACATGTTGAGTTGAGTTTCCAGAAAGGACACTTTCTGTCACATAGTGGGCACATGAGGATACTTCCCCCGATATTAGGATCACATATTTCTTTACTACAACATAAAAAGAAAGTCTTAGTTAGATGTTTAATTCAATTATGCTGTATCCCAAAACACCATAATGTAGTTTACTTATATTAGTGATTGTTCAGTCAAATGAATCTGGTGTATACACTATAAACAAAAACATAGAAATTGTATATTATTTCTGCGTCCACTTGTCACCACTGACCTGGTTATGTTGTCATCATAACTGAGGAGCCCGTAGACAAAACAGATGACTCCCATAACAGCTGCAAAAAACAGCATTTCTGTGTAAAACCCCAGCCATGCAAAGTAGATCCCAATCTTCTCCCCGTAGTATTTCCTGTAAGAGCAAATGTTATTAACAATGTGTCTTTTTATTGGATTTTAATATTATACAAAAACTAAATAGAAAAAAAATCAAATCAAATCAAACACTCACACGGCTCACCCCTTCCTCTATTTGAAGCTTACCTGATGAGGTTCAGGGGCTGTTCTTTGTAAAAACTGAGAAACCTGGCCCAGTTTTTGTATAAGTTGTATCGTTCACTCTCACAATCAGCACTTCTGCCTCTCTTCCAGTAACGGGACTATATTCAAAAGTACAGAAGCATATTTTTGCGTTTAGCCAAGTCGATTAGAAGGTAAAATATTTCTGAAGTTAGTAGGTCTTAGTATTGACTTACATCGTGAAGTGGAAAAGCTGCGCTGTAGGTGCCATTACTTAACAGTCGTTTGATCCCAACTTTGTCTCTTTCTTTAAGTCCCTCTTTATAATATGGACATCGAGACAGGATGTAATACACCTTAGGAGAAAAACACAATCAAAATCGTGTCCATTTCCAGTGCTGTAGTGTTTAGATTGACCTATTGTTACGCCTAATACCTGCTCATTTAAATGTTCTGTCCCTAACCGTATCTGCTGACAACTTTTGTGGTTGTATAACTATTCAGCAGCACTTATAGGTTATTGCGTTGTCCAGAATGTCCCACAGTGTGGCATTAAACCTTCCTATCTTCATGGAGACCAAATCAGGCCAAGTAACAGATCAGATCTGTGGAGAGGCAGCCCCGCTCACAGTCAAAATGTTCAAGGTATTTTAGAGCTATAAAACCACCTGTAACTGAACAAATGTAAGATAGATGTTTAATGTCATATTGTGGAACATTCTAAGCAGAACAGTGATATATCCATAGAAACAAGGTGACAGATCCGCAGTGGAGTTACAAAGTGCATCTTATAAGTTTGTCTGTCTTTGTATAGAAGATGAAAACGGTGGTAAATGACAAAGCCTTTTTGTGTTGTTGGAATCCCTTACAAAACAAAAAGCAATTTCCAATATAATTTTTCTGTTCCCAAGCAAGATTTTGGTAGTTCAGCTAATTTGCATATTTATACAGTTTATCTAGATTAGCAGATCAAAAATATACACATATAAAAAAGTAATATATTGTGTTAGCTCTTACAATTCTGTTTCTTGTTGATGGTGGAAAGAAAGTGTCTTTGTCTCGGATGAGGAAGAAGTCTGCCTTGTCTTTGTTAAAAGGGCAGGTGAAGTAATCATGGACCGGGTGCATGATGGAGTCTGGGAGACGGAAAGGGTGGGACAGCCAATGAAACGCAGCGTCATGGCCGTGTGGGATGTCACTCTCTTTGAAGGGAACTTTGATTTTTAAAATGTCTGCGTATTTGGCCAGCACTTCCCAAGGCGCGTGAACCTTTAAGAAGTAGGTTTTTTGGTCCTTTGCCTCCTGAAAAAAAGAAATATCAGTGGAATTCAAAGTTATGAAACTGTTGCCATAGTAATTAACAATTTAAAAACAAAATATTGTTTTCTTTGAATGAGTAAGTCCTCAAAAATTGTGCCTTTGACAGCTGAATCCATAAATGAGAATCAATGGGTTTCAGAATGATGAAAATTAGAACAGTTTCCCTGGCGATTATCAATTTAAAACAAAACTTTCATCGTTTTGAATGGGAAAAATGTAAAAGCTGAAAACTTTTTAGGCATAAAGTGGAGCATTGATGCGGTTTAGTGACAGCACATCCCTTTAAGACGTGTGAAGGTTACGTGTTGTGATTGCATGTAAAATCCACTAGATGGCGGAAGAGGCCAGTTGAACTTCTTACAGACTTGTCTTCAGTCTCCAGCTCAAGGCCAATTTTTTCAAGGTTGGCTTCAAACTCTTTCCTCCTCTCCTGAGAAAAAATATACACAACATGATTATGAGTCCGTAAATAAACCACTACATACTCAGAAAAGTATTCAAAGTAAAGCATAATCATGACGGGGTGATTTTAACAGACTTAACTTTGTAACTCATGCAGTTTTATTTTAAGAAGAAAAAAATTGCCATGGCTCTAGTGAAACAATGAAGTGAATGAATAAAGTAAGAGCGCAGCAGAGTGAAGTGGGTGTGGCTGTGGGCCCAGGGTGGCATAACATCTAAATTTAGAAATATCCACATAAGGAATTAATCCACAAAAATGAACCCAGCATACTTCTTGTGACCACTATGTGCATAATGTCATCACTAAACCAGGCCAGTCGATACAAAATGCAGTTTATAAGGCAAAATAGGATGTTTAGGGTGAAAGGTCAATTCAAAACATCCTTAACAACAAAACAATAGGTGCTATTTAGGGATCAATCCATTAGTGACACATGTATTTCCAGGGAATGAGAAATGTATACTATTAATGCAGTTAATTTTAATACCATTTAAATAATAATTTCTGTTACAGTTCTTATTTGTTTCCATATAGTTCATATGAATTTGGCATCTCAAATAAGCAAAAATGCCTAGTTTTCTTTGTTGAGAACAAGTAGATGTATGAGCAGATGCAGTGGCTCTTGTACAGCTTAGGTTAAGGTTAGAAAATCACCAAATTAACAATCAGAATTCAAAACAATTGACATTCACAACGTTCTTTGCCCTCTCTGAAACTGACTTGCGTGAGCAGTAACAGACCCATGGTGCATCATGATGATCACAACAGGTCAGGTGAAAAGCACAGATCTTCTCTTCATTGTGGCTGAAGTTTGAAATCATGACTAATAACATTTTATCCTTGACTTTGATTCGTTAAAAAATGAAATGTTTGAATATATTAAGGGCCAAGTTTATAACACTAGACAGCTCTCTCTTTTGAAATGTTCCTACTCATAGTCGTGTATAGGTGTGTTCAGAATGAATGAGATTAACCAGGACTGGACCAGACTAAAACAGGATCAAAGCAAGTCTGCACCAGGACAAAACTTGACCCAAACTAAACCAGGAAAGAGTCAATAGTCAGAATGGGGTGATGTTACATTCACAAATGGGGGGCAAGGGTCAGATTCCCCTATTGATTACATTATACACATTAAAAATATCCAAAAAGTACCAAAGAAATCACTATATTGCAAAATCTGGTTTTTGTTTTGTTTTTTGTTTTTAAAATAAAATGTTGTGATGTTATCTGAAATCCTGCAATAGCAAAAAATGTAAATTGTCTTTCTACTTTAAACCCTGTTGCATAAATGGGTGTTTGGCCTATAACTGAATATAAGCTACCACAAATATAAGGCAAAACAACTAACCTCATTTATATTAGTGAAATAGTGTTACTATGAAAGATAAAAACAGCTGTAGTTCCCTGTGTTTGTGGAAAAATATTTTAGCTCATTTCCTCTTTTCTCATATTTCATTGCTGTTGTGGATTAATATTGTGTAATAATGGCCACTGTCTATATATGTCACACAGACAAATGCTGAGTAAGTTCTTTTTTTTTTTTTTACCAACCTGTTTCTTCTCTCCATCTTTGTCGTCCACATAAGACAAAACAAAGTCGATTCTTCTCACCCCATCCCTGAAGAACACTGTATCTTTGTCTGAGCGTAGCTTCTCTGTCTGTGGACAAAAAAAATATTTGAACAGGGGCGGATGTAAAAGCAAAAGTAAGAATTTACGTGGCCAAAACAGTCTGGCTGTTGTATAAGGGATGAGGACATTACAATATTGTCCCATTACTAAATTAACCACATTTTTAATGATAAAAGAGTGATATGTTACAGTTACGTTCATATTACCATGTGACATTATCATGACACATTACATTATGTTAGTTATGACACTTTGCAGGGGCGTCCTTTTGGGGGTGTTTTACATGCATCTCTATTGGCGGAATGTTCAACAGTTACCACGGTGACACAACGCGCGGACATTAGCAAACAAAGACCAAAAAGTTTTAAGTCTGAAAACTCAAGAAGCATCAATCACTTCATATGTTATAGTGCTAATTAAGTCATAGACAAAGATCAGATTAAGTCTAACTTGAATAACAGAGCTTCTAACAGAGTAGTGCTTTTAGTTAGCGTCACACCCCTAAGGAATGTTGATGACATAAGCTGCAAACATTCAAGAAATATTCTATTTTGTCATGTTTATGTGATTTTACTATTGATACTGATTGATACTTCAAATGATTATCCTGTTTTAATACTAGTTTTAATAATTAATTAGTTTTAATATAGATATTTTGACCATCCTTGGACATTATGCACTTAACTAGAACTATACAAGACACCACAGACATTTTTTATACTATCGCATATTACTTCTATATTATTATTACTTATATGGGTCAATGACATGATGTCTGTCCAAATGCAGTTTTTTCAGTTAAAAAGGTTCAAATTTCATAATAATTCCCCACATCCCTGTAGTACCTCTGACCCCCATGGAACTCAATCATTTTTTCAGGAGTCATTAGTTATTGTGCATGTTTTTTGTCCTTAAAGTGTTAAAATGTGGTGCGACCGTCTGCCCTTAACTGATGATTTTTTGATGATCTTCTTGGTGCGACCGTCTGCCCTTAACTGATGATTTTTTGATGATCTTCTTTTTTGAACTTCTTTAAAATTACTCTAAATCTAATTAAAAAATTTTCTTTCTTTTTTGGCCCCCATAATATTCAAACAAATATTGTCCGAGTGTGTTCATTTTTTCAAATATCAATATCATGTTCTTATTACTCAAAACTTGGATTAATATTCCAACCAGGTTTTAGAAATACAACAATTTTAAGGTTTTTCTCAGTCGCACCACATGACAGTTTTTTAAGTTTGTAGATTAAAAAAAATAAATAAATGCTAATAAATGTTAAACATAGATTTATGCAGACCTAACATTGTAAATATCTGAAAAAAATCAATAGAAACCAAATTACAAAATCCTTATACGTCTTTGGCCCATACACTGCATAATTAGCTGTATAGAAGTGTCACATTAGCAAACAATAGCAGTAGAAGATAAAGAAGTTATGGTGGTTTTGTAAACTCCACCCACTTGGTTTATCTGACTCCACCATTCAACTACCAAATTTCCTGTGTCCAAGTCTGAATAACAAAAGCATAATGGATGAAATCTGGCACTAATGAGACTGAAGTGGCCTCTTTGTACTTTCTGATGCAGTAACACTCTAAGACTTTTATAATACTTTTATAATAAAGGTCCTGCATTTCACCAAATTGACTCTTGTGAATCTTTAGCCATGTTACGTTGTTACCTCATCAAAAACATACTTAGACCTGTGTTTTGTTCCAACTTGTGATGTCATGTACTGGTAGTTTTCAAGTGAACATCTATGTTTTAGCAGCTTTTGTGTGTTAAACATGTGGGAATGAAACAAAACACAACTCCAGGTACATTTTTAAAGAGGAAACACTACAGCATTAGCGTAAATTATGCATTATAATATATCTTATGTTATATTAGACATTTTGCGTTTCCTGTGTAGTTTGCTGAGATTGCACATGTGGTCATGTGACAGAGCATTTAAAATGATGAGTCCACAAAAGGTCAGGGCTTTACTCCCACAAAAGCTTTTAAACGAGCCAGAGCCCACCACTATTCACGTTTAGTTGGTTATTCTGTGGCACTTACCTCTCCAGGCGGCGTACGGTCGGACATGGAGCTGAGGCCGTTCCCATTGTTCGCATCTGCAAAATAAATAAACACAAGAAAATATGTTGTTTATTCTATAATTTGAAGCATGCACTATATTTGCTCAACCAACACAGGAAATGGAAAACAGCAAATGGTGGGGTGAAGTCAGGGCCAGGCCTGAGGGGAAATGAAAGCTGCTTTGCCAAGTAAACCAATGTATCTCTAACCCATTTAGTTGTTACTGCGCACCAGCCTGTAACTTAGGCCTGACAACCAATTTTTCAAGCATGATATATTGCTACAGAGAAATTATATTATTGAAAGTACCTTATGCCACTGATAAAAATAATGCAAGTAGATAAGAAGATCCTTGTAAACCATTTTTAAATACATAGACAGTATCATTCAAAAGGCCTGAGCTGCAACAAAGCCACAGATGTGTTCAACTCCCTGCAACTCATTATTCTGTATTTTGAGCCCCAAAATATATTGTTCCAGTTTCATATATTGAACAATAAGTCAATATAGCATTTACTGTGACTTAAAATATTTTCCCTGTGAATCAACTGATAAACTGAAACATATTAACAGCACACAGGTCTAAATATTGGCATTTCTATGTCTCCCTCAACGCTATCATTAGTTGTGCTTTGAAAGAAGGAACCTAAAATCTTCTGTCCAATTAAACAGCGCCCATAGGCAGTTTAACACTGCTCTGTGCTCTTTATAGGCCCACGGCATGCTCTTTTTTGAGGAGGCACTACTGAGTCGTCTTTCAATGTCTTTTTTTTCTCTTGGTCTTTACTCAAAATGATTGATGACTGATCCATTGTCAAAAAACTAAAACCTTTTGCTTATTCAGTTTAACAGTTTCTAGATCTAGCTGCAAAACTTAACTTAAAAAACTACTGATTACTCAAGTTAATTTATTTTTGATCATCTCGTTTAGCTTTTGAGATTATAATCTTGTATATGCACTAAAATCTCAATATTACCATGCAGCACCCAAAGTCATGCTACTTGCTCTTGTAGAAAGGCAGGAAACAGACAGAGTGGAATCAATGCAGTATGTCCAAGCTAAACACAAAAACGTGTCTTTTGAGCTAATCACTTTGCCAGCTGAGCCCCCATAGTTTTTGTAACAGAGATTTTAGTACATTCAAGTCGCCTTCAGTTAGTTTAGATCTACTGGAGTGAACAAAGTACCATGTTGTGTGGTAAGCGTGGGAAAAAGACCGCGTTATATAGGTCTTTTGCTCCTGTTTTTGGCACTGCGGGCATGAGCAGATGCTTTGACTTTTAACTAAGTGGTTGGGCTCATATTCAGCCTTGGGTTAAGGAAAGACGGAATTGAGGTTACTTCAGAAAAATGCAATGACAAATAACTGCAAAAGTCTTATTTTTTAAGGTACAGAAAACATTTGACAAACTTTTCTTGACAGATGATAAACCTAAATGTAATTGAATATAATTAGCCTGTTTTATCCGTTTCCGTTTAATCATTTCTAGAGACTTGCAGAATGTGTTTCCCCATGTGCTTCATCATGAGTTGAAAAGACAGGCACTCAGTTCAGTCTTGCAGAATATGAATGGTATGCAATGTAATAATCAGTTTGTAAAGATACTGTCCCTTTAAGCGTAATTATCAAAGCACTACTGTTACGGCCACGTGGTTTTAAGACCAAATCCAACATGGGACCAGTAAACCCCTTCTGTTCATCAGCAGATCTCGGTATCAGTAACTGGATCTGAGGGAGAAATAAAGCCCTTAGCGTAATAATGACAGACGACATTCCTTTATTTCCCAGCATGCCGAGCTCTGCCAAAGGGAATGTGCAGTGCTGTGCTCCTCTTTTATTCGTGAATAGTGGGAGAGTGGCACTTCCTGTGGGGGAGGCTGCGATCTGCTGCAGACAAGAATGAAGGAGAAAAAGGGGCGGGGCTTAGAGCTGGAGTCTGAGGCTGATCTTTAAGATAGAGGTTAAAATAAAAACAGAAACAGAAACAATTAGGACGGGAAGATGAGCAGTTATCAAAGACAGAACTACCATAATATGAACGGGTGTTATGATTTAGACAATATTAATGTTGTATTCACATTCACAGGGCAGAAATGAACCTTTTGTAAATAGCTTTAGGATCTTGAGCTGTATCAGAACAAGTATAATACCACATATACACAAGTGACTGAAGACATCACATGGTAATATAAAAGAAAATATTATCTAATGATGAAAATGGCTCTCTAATAAAGAGTATTTTTGTATTATCATCACTATTGGAATTTGAGTATCAAGTCTATTCCTTACTATGGAAATTGAGTTTTAAATTTTAATATTGTGACCACACTGATGGGTAATGTCTCAATATTTTACCCTGTAGTTTAGATCACTACAAACACATTTAAATGCATGTCCCATTTTGTATTTCTGAGTACTGTGAACTTAATATTTTCAAATTGAATTACATCATATTTTTCCTTGCAACTCTCTTAGAAGAGATTCAAACATGAGATACAGTTTTCATTACAGAAAAGTTACACAAATAACAAATATTATCACAATTAAACATAGAAAGCCAGAAAACAGTAACATATTCACTTAATGCCGCTGAGTGCTGCTCTGTTATAGACACACTGTATCTTAAAGGACCTGTATTATTACACTATTTTTGATCTATGTTATAATTTTCCTACCTGGAGTTTTGTTTGTTTCATTCATGTAGATAGACTAATAATAAAGATTTACTTATACGTGTGTGAATCAAACAAAACACAAGTCTGGGTATGTTTTTGATGAGGTAACCAGGTTCTAATATGGCTTAAAGATCGCGCAATATAGTCCCTTTAAATGACTGTTATGGCAAGGTCCTTCATTTGCGCTCGTCTGCCTTCTAAGCCGTCTTCTGTTTGCACTGGGACTACAGCACCGCTAATTACACAGTCCATTTGACAGACAGCTGCGTTATCCAATCGGTGAGCGGCTCTGGGGTGTCCATGCTCTGCTTGAACAGTCACTTGAGAGGAATTTGAAAGTGCAGTATCAGAGTTGAGGAATCCCAGGGGAGAAATCTGTGTGTTATTTTTCCATTTGGATGGTGGGAAGAGATAGTCATTACAACGCTGCCTGTGCTTCGCCCCTCTGCAGTTTTGCCTCGTGCTATTTCGATGTGTAAATAGTTGGTTATCACAGCAAGGGTTGAGCAAACAGCAAAGGGCCCACAAGAGAGAAAGGGAGGGAAGAGGGAGAGAGAGGCTACTGTACTCTACAAAGCACATATGTTTACTAGATCTTAAACTACGGTGAAGGATAACAACTGTTCTGACCTGAGTAGACCTGAGCTATTAACATCAAATGGCCTCTTCTGTATTATGCTATTTTCTGATCTATGTTATAATGTTCTCATCAAAAACAAACCTGAAGCTGTGTTTTGTTTCATTCACACATATAAATGCAAACTGTACATATTAAGTTTACCTCCATCTGAAAGCCACGGGACACTCGTTTGAGGACAGTGAGGTACAGATCTTAGCCAGGGAAAAGAATTGGTTTGAGAGGAGAGTTAAAGAGGCTATTTTTGTTAGGAAAGAGAATCCTTCCTTAAACAGGAATGTAGGCCTCAGACATCATCTTTCTCCCATCTATAACTCTCTTCTCAAACCTATTTCAAAACAAACTAAGAAAACAATAGGGCGAGACAGGTCAGACCCAGAGGTGTAATCACCCATTATGGGCCTGGATTATTATGCTAATTACATCCCAACACTTATGACTAGTACAATAGGCTGAGCTATTAAACTGAAACTGTAGTTTCTATGCAATTACTTTGTATTTAGCCCCTCCCTGCAGCAGATATAAGACTGTGTTTTCCAGCATTCTGACCAGAACTGAAGAAGCAGCTTGGATGAGCTGCGAAACGTATTCAACCAAATAACTTTTGTCCAGTTCACAAATTTATTTTCCTTTGCCATATTAAGTTTAGGCTCTTTTCCAACACGTGATGCCATGTGATACAGGAAGTGCTCCAAACACCTAGAATTTACTAGAATCATTTGGACACTTTCAGCCCTGGAATGGAAATCTCTACTGAATTAAAAGGTAAAAAGTAGTTGTTAACTTGAAAACTATCACTACATGACCTCACAATTGGGACAGAGAATACTGAGGTTTGGAGATGTAGACAAATTAATAATAAAGGATTAGTCAAACATATGAATGAAGCAAAAAACAACTCAAAATTTGCTTTTGATGAGCTGACAGCATTATGACGTGGCTTTAAGCTTGCAGGAATAGATTTTGAGTAATACAGGACCTTAAAGTTTATTTATTTTATTTAGTTCTTGTTATGTCCTGGTTTTGTTGCAGTTTATGGACCCTTTAAAACACAGGTAATCTGCATGAGCCCATTAAATAAAATCACTAGATCACTGACCAGTGTCACATGTGCTTCTCTGCAAATTAATCCAGCTCATTTAACTTTAAGAGCTCATTTCAAACGCATTTTATGGCCAGTAACCAATAGTTTCTGCAACACTGTCAACAATTTATTGGAACATCCCATAGGCACAGTGAAACAAACCAAAAACGGTAGTTAAATTCACTTGTGCACCATTTCCACCACCTGGGACCAATGACCTGACCGACCATCCAGACCTAATGACGACGCACATGAGCACACGAGCGTAGCCAACTATACAGTATATTTTTAAGCGTATCTTTTTGTTTAGGTGTTAATTTCAAAAGTTATTTCAGTCCATCTTCAGTCCATCTGAGAATTTTGGGCTATTTTTGGCGATATAAGATTTGAGCTGTAGAAAGTTGAATTGATAACTTGTGTTTCATTCTGCTGTTTATGTTTATTTAACAATGTTGTAGCTTTAAAATAGTTTTTGTGGTTTAAATCTGCTCTTGTGTCAGTCATAAAATAATTTCATTTAGTATTGTTTATCATCTACTTCAGGCTACATACATTTCAAAATTTGATATTGTGACAGGCCAATTTAACATGAATAAAAGAACATAAACTAGGATAGTAGGATAGTATAGGAAAAAAACAAAACCCTACTACACTGCTCCAGATACTTCATACTGAGAGCCACTCTGCTCATAGCGGTGGAAACAGTGGCTATTCTAGTCGAGGCATTTAGCCCAGCCTGAGATCAGAATCATGTACATTGATTGTGAGCAGTTTAAGTCATGTTATAATGTTGTTATATCATCAAAAACATATCTAGAGTTGTGTTTTGTTTGAGTGACACATGTTCACACACACACACAAAATGTTACAATATAGATGAGAAAATAGCATAATATGGGTCTTTTAACTAACAATTATAAGTGAAAACAAACATGTGACCCCATACTCAGTTCAATAGGCCTTGCTAAAACAGAAAGTGAAACAAGTAGGTGTGTTAGTGTAGTTGGCTCCTCCCTGCAGGCAGATATAAGGCAGTGTCCACCAGCATTCTGACCAAAACTGAAGAAGCGGCTTGACTGGGCTGCAAAATGTATAATATATTAAAAAATAAATAAGTAAAATAAAAAAACTGTCAAATTGAATTTCTTCTTTGCCATGGATTCTACCTCAACGACTGAGGGATTTTACACACAAGTACAAGTGAAGATGCTCTTATAGCCAGTGGACAGTACAATACAAAACTGTACATCCTTTATTGAACCTTCTCCTTTAAATAAATCTGTCCAGTGAATGTTTGTGATCAGAAGTCTTACTCCATATGGCAGAGAGATTAGGTTTGACCTCGTGTACAGTTGTGTTGACTTTAGGCGATGCACAAAATCTCACAGGACATGAAATATTCTGTCTGAATGAACTTGTTGTCCGGAGTGTCTGAGAGAAAGTGCGCTTGTCCAGCATCAATACAATTAAATGAAACCTTCGATCAGTTTAGTGCTGCTTTTTATGGCTATTGATTATGTGTCTCCATCCTGCACATCTCTCACGGTCCAGGCATTGTGGTCTTAAGCTGCAGCCACAGTGTCAGCTCTGCACAGGAGAAAAGCTTTTCAGTTCTTTTATACATCATGTTCTCCAGCTAAACAAGTGCTGCTAATAACTTCATTTAGAAACTACAAAGTATAAAGACAATTGGGAGAGCTGTACCTAGTCTAAGGCAGTAGTGTGAGAGATTTCCATTACTAAGAGCTACCTGCCCAGCTGCTGCCCATGGTGACCAAACATTACAGCTACGCAGAGGCTCAATAGTCCAACTGTGTGATGAAACCGCAAAAAGCATGTGTTTGTTTTGTGCCAAAGAGTTTTAGAACTTTATTTCCAATTACGGCTGCAAGATGAATCGCAACTGAATCGAAATCGCTGTTTGGATAATCAAATCACAAAGAGGGCAATTCATTTTATTTCATTCCATTCATATCTTGTCTAGACTTGTGTTTTGTTTAATGCATAACTTTGAGTCTGCAAAGCTCAAAATACTCTGTTCCACCTTGTGATATCAAGAGGTGGTAGCCTTCAAGTTAACGGCTACCTTTTGTTCAGCAGAGATTGGCAACTCCACATCTGAAATCATCCAAATGATTCTAATGAATGAGTATGGAGTTTAAAAACAGAGTGGAGCACTTCCTGTATTACCAGATGACATTACAAGGTGGAAAAGGGTGTTTCCCGTTTGAGAGAAGAACTCATTCTAAATATCGACACCTTCCTAAAATAATCACATAAGTCATTTTTTGAGGTTTTTCAGGAAACACAAAAATTGAAAAATTTTAATTGAAATTATGGCATAAATTATGGCAAAGTAAACTGAGGCAAAAAGTGACATAGGCGATTATTTTAGGAAGGTGACGTATTGTATATGTATTGTGCTAGATAAGTGTGAATGAAACAGATATAATGAAAAAATTGTGTAATATGGGCCCTTTAAAATTGATCCCCCTAGATTAGTTTAATACAACTAATCTAATCGTAATCACAATGTCAGACTAGTTTAGCCCTATTTTCATCTAGTTTACTTTCACATCTCACATGTTACCCACGTTTTTATACAGTAATGAGCCGCAGTGATGTGGTTAAATCCGTGACACATTAGTAATTGAACAGCAGCGTACATGGCTGACACATTTTGATGTAACACATGTAAGAGGCTCATGGATAAAAGCCGCACAGATCACACCTCCAACATAAATATAGATCAGAGCTTCATTTGGTAAAAGCCAGAGGTGGTATTAGATCACCCGGAAAGCATTGTTTTACTCATCACAAATACAGTGGAAATGAGTACAGTGCAATGTTAGGTCAGATTAGATTTGTGTAAAGTCAATAAATTAAAGATCCATTTAAGACAGACTGAATAGAGGCTAGTGAGAATCAAGGATAATCTTTTTAGATTATCTTGACCTTTTAGCAGTCTATAAAAAAATACTAAAACAGAGAGAACTTCCTTCACTTAAGCCTTGCTCTGCACTAGTCAGTACTAGAATAATCGATGATGAATTCACAGATTTTCTCTGGTTTACAGATTAGAATGAGTAAGCACTCGGGCTAATCTTGTAGCAGTGTTATGGAGACCTACCCCTGTAATCTGATCTTTCACATCTCCAAAACATAAATGCATTTCCCACCTCTAATCAAGGATCATGTTTTCAGTTTTTGTCGAACTTGAACTTTGTTGAACTTGAAGTGCACAGTAGGGTGTGAGTCTCCTGTTCATTTGCAGCAGAGCAGTGGCTTTGAGCTGCGTCAGTGTGACAAAACAAACTCTAGAGAGCTGGAGTGTCTCCTTCAGCTTTTCTCTCCCTAACACGGAGCTAAATACAGACTCTCACAACTGCGTCTTTGTTTCACTTCAAACTTCCTAGAATGAAAAATATTATGCAAAGTTATTCATGAGAGTTTTTGTGCTTCATAACAGTGCAACCACAACATCCTGAACATGTTTGTTGGCAATCCTCTACTGTAGCTTCTATCTGGCTTCCTGTACAACAAATGTACAGTTTTGCACTGAACTCAAATACAAATATTTAATCTCAAACATACAGTGTTCGTAATGGGACAATGTGACAGTTTCCTTCCCTGTCATCTGGACATGGGCTGCTAAAAAGGAAACAGTTCAGATAATTCAAGGGAAGGTTAGTCTAAAAATACTTGCACTTTTCACATCTTAACATGATATTCTGAAAAAAGCACAATTAAAGAACCTACAAACAAAACATCATGGTCTGTAGGTATTTGTGTGCACAAACTGTAACACTTAGAACTAAGAATAAAGTCTGGGAATGTAAACCTCTGCCAAGGCACTGGTCTTAGCTGACAATGGTGCCGATAAAGAACCCATATCAGTCTCAGGGTGTTTCAAGGGTAAATACTTTATCCACTTCATCACAAAACTTAAGCACGCATGTTTGTCTGTTATAAAACTGTAAACAAATATTAGTTCCTTCACAGAAGTGTTGCTTTGCTGTCATCAGTATCAGAATTATCTATGAACACGTCTGACTTCACATAGTCACAATTTAGCCGGGTGAACTGATTAGCATGAGTAAGCAATAGGGCTAATGTCGTCATTATGGAGACCTATGGCTGTAATCTGCTTAGTCTTCTTCAGTGCTGCAGTCTGCAGGGTGAGGCTGTATGACCTGTGCTCATGTAACACATCAATAAAACATTTAATAGCTTGCAATCTGAGAGTGTTTCTTCTCTATTCTAACCCTGGGCCCTGTTTGAAATTGATGGTACAGTTTATTTAAATATAACATTTACTTTAGGGAAAGTCTCTCCAGCCTGCAGATCCTTGCATCACGCCTCTATCAAAGCACCAATGGCGTCATGTGATGATGTGTTTCCATAGAAACCCATTAGCCCAGGTTCAAGCCAGTGAAAGATGACTTCATGGTCTGCGGAAACTGAAGAGATATCGCCTTAAATGGACACAGCCTTATTAAATTACATCTGACGATATCAAGCCACAGAACCTAGAGCTGTTTCCTACTCCACACTGCTGCAGTCCATCTGTGGAGCTAAATCTACATACGGCTGGTGCAGCCTGTCCATAAATCAGTGTTTGAGCAGCTGGGAACAATACTTGGCCCTAATATAACAAGGTGAGGAAAGACCTTTTCCTCAAGTGTCAATGCTTCCTTCTCTTTGTACTGAAGCCACGGGGCAGAGCAGATAAGAGCCCGATGAGGCCACCGACACACAGCACAGTCTGTTCTCTAGCACCAAATGACAATTAACAGGGCTTTGTGGCCGATTTAAACTGTATTTTTATGCAATTTTTGCGATGACAAATAGCAATCTTATAATCATGATTATTTAGTTTATATAGGCCTACAAGAACAAATTAAATCCAAAAAGAAATTAACTTACATGTTTCTCATAATAACAAACAGGTGTTTATAAAGACCTGTTCTGTTTCACGTGATCTAACAAAAACATCAAGCACATCTACAACAGAACGAGTGCCTGGATCAGTTACATCATACAAGTCTGTGAAACTGTCCCTAATGAATCCACTCTCCCACATGGCCACAAGTACAGATCACCAAGCTTCACTTCAACAACATTAGCACAGGCCACTGTGTTAGCAGACCTGTGGGAGGCTTAATGCACCATCACAACAAATGGAGGAGGAAAATGCTACGTCCATTTATCTTTATTCAGACTGAGGTCTCTCCAGAGAGTCCACAAAGACAAACGAGAACTGCAGGACGAGGCCAAGGTTATAGTCTGCTCCTCCAAAGGTTACAGACTTAAATTAAATTAGACAGATGATAGTCCAGATGACATTAATAATCCCTGGTATAAAAAGTCCCCAAGAACAGCTATTTACTGCACAGGTGAAAGACGTATAATGTTACTTCTTCTATAGAGTCAATCCTGGTATAGTCCTGATATAATCCTGGTTTAATCCTGGTCCAGTCTGGTTTAGTCCTGTATATCTTCAGGAAATCCTTCAATAAAAGTATGTAAAACAAGTTTCTATAGTAAATTTATATTGTTAGTGGGATGGAGACCTGGTTTGTCATTGGTTTAAATCTGTTTTGGTCTTTGTATCTTTGTACTTATTTATGGCACACGACTGAAGAAGATCACTCAACAAACAGTTAACACAAAAGAGGATTTGTTCACTGGAGTTATATGATGTTTTTTCAGTTTCACTTTGGATGTTGGTTATTGTAAGACCATAATGACCCCACAAATGAAAGTAATATACAGTTAGAGACTTCCTCCATAGCATTATATTGAGAATAAATTAGTTCAATTCAGTTAATGGATTTGTTTAGTTCAGTGAAATGCATTTACATAGTTTTCCATATAACTAAATATGGCTTTGGATCTCGCATGTGCACACAAAAATAGAAAAGAAAAACTGTTTAGCAGAGTTTTCCATTTAAATCAGACCAAATTAACCTAAATGTCAGGTTAAGACTGTCCCAAACTGTAATCCCTCTCCATTACGTCACCACGCAGCCTCAGCGCCGTAAACACATGACTTCTAAAAGTAGAAATTAATTAGCCACATAAAATTTGTACTGGATTGGTGTCTTAGTTCAAATATTGAAGTCTCATTTATGATAAAAGACGTAAATTCAGGACACTCCTCAGGGATACATACAGTAGACAGAAGAAGACACATGGTCAGCTTTGTTGCAACGCTGAGACGAGAAGATAAATCAATTAAAATGATCCACTGGAGGATGGTTTTCTCCTAAATGCCACACGTCAGTACATATCTGTGGATTGTCATACCTGTCCTCTGTGAATCGGTGTTGCCTTGTAGCTCGATCAAAGTTTCATCCTTGGTCTTTCCCGTTATTCGCCTCATAGCGGTGATCAGACGGAGCACGCCTCTTTTCTTTTACCTTTAGTGCTTCAGTGCAAAGAGCGCGGGGATGGCGGGGAGGATGCGGCCGGAGCGCAGGGAGCAGGACAGTCCAGGACGCGGCTCCGGCTGGTGGCTCATGGGTCCAGATATGTGCTATTCCTACTGGGATATGATATATTTACATTAGCAACGATGCACAGAAAAACCCCAGTGCCCCAGAGCTGCTGCCACCGTAGACCGCACGTAAAGGGGAGGGACGCTCTGGAGCTTTTGTGTCGGCCAAATGTAATGCGCTGGACGTTTTCCATTACACAAATAGATGAATGTTGGCCACATGAATGCCGGAAAGTAATTAAAATAAGTGGAGCAGATGCTTACTTTGTCAGGTTAAATAAATGTCTGTGTAATTGTTAAAAGGAAGCATGGTAGAGCAAGTCTTGTATTTATCCTGGAGCAGGCACTGTTTGGAAGATGACATCTTGTGGCCATTTTGAGCTATGACACTAGCGCAAAAAATATATATAAATAAAAAATATA
>JACN01013618.1:0-15538 GCA_000787155.1 Scartelaos histophorus | reverse complement strand
ATAGCCCCAAAAATACAGTATCTGTTTAATAATCCAGTCGTTATAATGACTCATTTTGCAAGATTATGAAACCCAAACACAAGAGACTTATTTAATCTTACAAAATCAGCTCACCTGTTTCAGATCCAACTAAAGCAAGTTTTTCTGGTCTGGTTGTGTTAAAACAAAGCTCAGATTAAAGTCTATCCACCCTCTGGCAGAGCAGTGCTTAAAGTTGGCATCACACCCTGTTTAGAGCATTGTATGTCAGTGGTCGTAATATTATGGCTGATGTATTTTATGTATATAGACCATATGAAAACCTCTCCAGAACATAACTTACAGTCTAAGTCTCAATATAATATGGTACATTTCTCACATTGTAGAGGGGGGTGCTCTTCATTGTCTTGTACTGCTTCAGGGGGTCCATCTTGTACAGGTGGCGGTCAGTAATGAGCACGGTGCGATCCTCTGCTTTGTTAAAACGGTTGATCTGAAAAACAAAGACATTTTTCGGTCTTTAGGTCAGAAAAATGCAGAGAGACAGAGTTTAGGGCCCTGCAGGAAGACAGAGCAACGATCAGCAGTTTGTTTTTATTTGTTTGTGTCGACAGAAATAAAATATGTGTACGTGGGCCGAGAGCTCGACATCCGCCTACCTTTCGAACGTTACAGGAGAACAAAACTCTCATAAACTTGTCTCTTCGTTGCAGTTCACTGGAGACCAATGTGAATGATGAAGCTGTATCGGGACTGTCTCGCTTCTGTCAGTCAAAATCAAAATAAGAACATTAAGCAACCACAAAAATTGAGCAAAAACATTACTTTTTCTTAAGCTTTTTAAGAAAACATAGCTGCAGTTATATGCTGAACTTGAATATCTTATTTAATAATTGGACCTGAGTGAACTGACAGGCGACATCTTGTGAGAACATGCTTGGATTTAAGTATATAGTAACATCTTTTATAAAAGTAAGGCTGGAGTAACGGCGTATATTTGGGCAAGTTAGTTCATTCTGTTTTTCCCATAGGTTATATGTTATATATGGGTTAATGACATGACTCCTGTCCAATTGCAATTGTTAATTTTTACAAATATCATGTCGTTTCATTACATTTTTTAAGGTCGTAGCCAATTCATGTACATAAAAAAACACTAAAAATACTTAATATGAATGTCAAACATAGATTTATGCATACCTATGCGTCCCTACATTCCTCTTAACACACTTAATATTCAGGGTTGGGGCTCTAATCCCGCTCACTCACCAGGTAGTTCCCCTCCCAGGAGCGCTGCAGTCCCAAGTCACTCCTGTGGCCCTTGAGTGCTTCAAATGCTGCTACTTTCGCCCTCACCTGCAGCGCCTCCTCTGGTGAAAGGCTTTTGATCAGCGTCCAAGCCCACCACCTGCAGACACACACAAAAAAGAGAAATCCGTTACATCACAATACCTTTAGTTCGTACTTAAAAGCAAAGACCCAAGCTGTGCATCGGGCGGGTTAGACCGATCCTGACAGCAAACAGCATTGTGAAAAAACGTCTATTTTCCAATTGTGCAGGGAATAAGATACAAAACAACCGTTAGGATAAAAGAAGGTGATGAAGCTTTGATGGAGGTGGGAGAAATCAATGGTTTGTGTTTCGCCCCAGGCACAAGGAAACATGTGTAACTTTGTCCAAATGGACACATCTGGTGTAACACAACCCTTCAGGCGTGGATTAGTCTGCTCTGTGGTTAGTTCTCTGTGCAGCAACAAATAAACACACGATTGCTGCTTTAAAAAAATAAAAAAATAAATAAAAAGTGATATATTATTTTATTTCAAGTAAATTTATCCTGCTGTTTAAAGACAGTTGTGTCTCTCAAATAAAATAACTAATATTTATTTAATTTTAACGACTAAACCCTATGAAAAAACACACATCTGATCCATCCGTGGGTATCACAATGGTACATCGTTGCCATAGCAATTAACAAATTATTATGGCATCTTACACTTTTTAGACTATATTATTTTGTACCTTATGTCTAAACATTTAATGAGTCAGATTGCATACATTGACCTGTAAGGTGATTTAAATATATGGTGGATTTCTTGCTAATAGTTACTTTTACATATTAGAGTATTTCCCAGGCTAGTACACTAATAATCTCTGTACCTGTTGTAGATGCTCCGCAGGGCTTCCTCAAACCTCCGCAGTACTTTTGGGGGTGTGGGCCACTTCACGCTTCTGCCATAGTCTTTCATGTTTTTGACATTTCTGAAGCGCCGGTTCACTTCCTTTATGTAGGACTTCACTTTGTAGCGTCTGTAGGCTCGCAGGATTGTCAGGCCTGCTTTCATACGGCGATACCTCATTCTGGCCAGAGTTCCCCTCCATACCTGCAAAGAAGAAGGAAAAAAAAAGATAAAAAATGTAAAAAATGAATGAAAAAAAAAATCTCTACAAGCAGCTCCACATGCTGGTTACCATGGTGACACAATGCACCCAATAGGAAACACAACAGGTTTTTTAGATTTTCTGAAATCTGCATAACAAAACACATTTAAACAGCACTTTTTTAAGAGTCTGTGATTCGAACAAGTGCACATGGTCCCTTTAAGCTGCTGCATTCAACAAAGAAGGTGAGTGTGAATATCTGAAAAACAGCATTAGCGAGATTGTGACTTGATTTGATATGAGAAAGTCTGGCTTAACTGCACAAATCAGCTCTCCTGCTGTATTTCCAAGTCTTGTAAGGCAGACATAGGCTTTTATTGGTACATAAACAATACACAATAATAGTTATATTATCCAAGACAAAGTTATGACATGCCAAGTTAGATTAGAGTTTGTAGATGGTGATAATAAATTGCATATCGTTTATTTTTGGAACTTTGTATTAGACAAAATGCAAATTAAACCATAGTTAAGTTGAGTCCTTTTGTAAGCTGCTGTTTGCCCCATTGTGACTGTTGTGCCGATTTTAGCTGCTACTGTTACTCAGACTTCACAATCAGTAAGTAGGCTACTGCAAATTACAAGGCTTCAATATGAAAGGAAGTCATTTTCAATAGTATTATTATTTAGAAACATAAAATTGTGATGTTATATGTCAAATGTATATTGCCTGATGTATGACCCTCTTTTTCTCCCATAGTGTGTGACTGAACTTTACAGCAAAACCAGCAAAACTGAGTCTCCAACAAATGGAGGAGGCACAGATTAAACCAAACACCAAAAAAGCCTGGATTAAAAGCAGAAATAGAACCACAACTATAAACACCTTCTGGGACAATGTCTTTGGGTGATCTGTGGATGCCAAAGAACCCAGGAAACCTTCTCTGATGTCAGGGGAGCCTATTACCAATGAAGAGGAAGTAAAGTGGAAGATGAAGTCAAAGATCTCAGATGGAGAAGCGACTCTCATAGACGTAGAAGAACTAGGGCAGGAAGCCACTGGAGAAGTTGTCACCAAGATCACAGCTCAGTGTGAGGAGGAAGAGGAGAATGCACAAAAAGATGTGACAATCAACCTGGTCCAACTTTTAACCAATCCTCAAGGTGAAAAACAAGAGACTGCATGCAAAACTGTGAATAAAATATCTCCATTATCTCAAATTGCACTGACAGACAAAGTCAAATCGGCCTTTCAAGAGTTTTTGTTCAGTCTAAGTGAAAAAGAATTAGCGCAGTTGGAGAATGGATTCTTCAGTCTTCCTATTCATAAATTCCTCTCTGAGCTTTGTCTGTCTATGTTTAATGTGATTTTTGAGGCGATGGGCCCAGAGAATCTTGAAGAAAGTGGAAGATTGGTTGGATAAAACATCTCAAATCAAGTCTCAAAACTCAGTAGATATGGCCAGATACATTCAGAGCAATAATGGGAGTTCGAGGGACAAATTTCATACACTGATTGACTCTTTTAAACTGAGAAAAACTGAGGAAATCCTTCAATGAGGCAGCGATAGAGACTTTTGGTGTAAGCAAGATAAAGGACAACTTTGGTGATGCGGTGCTCAAAACTGTGGTGAAAAACATGACCTGTGCCCTAGAAGCCATTTCCCAGGATCTAGAAAACGCAAGTGTCGTGGTACCTAAAAGCGCAATAGTCGAGAAGACTCTAGAGGGCGCTGCAGAAACATTATGGAACATTTTTACAGGACCAAACAGCCTGAAGATGACATCTCCGTCTATAGCCAAGGGCACTATTTTACTGGTTCATGAAATAGAGAGAAAAGTTCCACCACTTTAACAACATAGTACAATAAATAATATAAATACTACAAAAAAATCAATCATTCAGGCCTATTTTTTCTCAATTTCCAACCATTTTGACATTTTTATTACAGCTTGGGGGTATATCCACAAAATAAAAATAAAAAACTACTGAGTCCAATATCAAAAATGGCTATTCCAGTTTTGAAAAATGTTTTTTTTTGGTTACCTTCTTCTACAGATGATCAATGAATAGTGTCTTATGAATATTTACATATATTATCAGGGAGGAATGAAATAATACTGATTGAAGTTAATACATTTTGTACAAAGCCTCTGATTAAAGGTGCACATTCTGCAACTTTTTTATGGTTAAACGTTCGCCACTTGCTTGTCTCCATGGAGATGATATCGCTTTGCATTGAATGTCCCATAGTACGACATTAAACTTAAATCTTACATTGCTCATTATTGTTATAGTTCAACGAAAAACACGCATTTTTACTGTAAGCAGAGTAACATCTCCACAGATCTGACCCGTAGCTTGGTCTGCTGGGATTGCCTGTTACCATAGAAACCGATATGATTAATGTCACACTGTGGAACATACTAGACAAACAATAAGAATAACATCTTCATAGAGACAAGCAGGTGAGGGGCTCTCTACCACAAATGTTACACAGTGCACTTTAAAAATGGAAAGATTATAATAGCAACAGAATCAATCTTTTGAGTCTATAATTTCTGGCCTCCCCTGAATAAAGGAGACCCCTCGACAAATGGTGCAGCTGAAAATAGGACGGGGGCTATTAGACCTTCTACAACATAAATAATTGATACAAGTGGCACCCAAGGGAGACTCATAACTCATCATTCACCCACATTTAACTCAGCATATGGTCCCACAGATTCCACCTACCTTTTCGTGCAGTAATTTCAGTGGTTCTGCTGCAGCCACATAGGTGAATTTAGTTTGAAAGCCAATCAAATGAGACAATGCAACAGACAACACTGGGGATCAGATACTTGTGATGTATTGTACAATTGTAATCAGGAGCTCATGAATATTTAATGATGCAGAATAAGGAGCTGGCCCGTGGCAAAAAGAAGGATTTGAATAATTTGCATATTTGAAGTGATCAGATCGACAATTCAACTTCAACTTCAAATAAGAAAGTGGCTGTTATTTTATTTAATGTAAGGAGGTAAAAAAAATAAAATTAACGAAACGAAATGAATGAAATTATTCTTGAGAAGTTTAAGTTTGGCTCCATGAGAATGTGACCAGTGAAAGAATATACTGTATTATGATACTGTAGGACTGGCCAATGTGACAAAGAAAATTAAACCACTTTTTCATATTGATTTATCACAATTTTTGGTTAAATTGTACTTTTTCTTCTTAAAAACACATAGCTATGTCTTTGAATAGAAAAGTCCTGCACCTAAACAATACACACTTTTAATCATTACCATTTACCATGAAGTAGATAATAAAACTGTTGCAAGAGCGCCATTGATGATTAGAAATGACAGAATCACATTTTTATTTTTCAAAATTTGATTAACTGCATAGACACAATATAATGTGTCATAAATACACTGATACATATTTTATTCTTAAATGTTTTCAGGAAGAGCTGTTACCATTTGTTGCATTTAACCTGTATTGCTGCCAGGAGATCACTTCTACAGAGACAAGAATTTTTTGTCGATGGTTTCAAAAAAATTGTTTTATATCAGTGTCACATCCAGTCACCCAAAACTGAAAACATTTTTCTATATACATTATTTTTCGGACTATAAGGCGCATCTAAAATCATTACATTTTCTTAAAAATCAACAGTGCGCCTTAAAAGGAGCACTTGCAAACTCTATATTTATTTTGATGTTTCTCTGACTTTAGTAAGAATAAAGAAACATTGGATGGAGGTAACTGGTTTAAATGGTTGCAAAAGTGAAAATTTTGTACACCTGAATGCTGCAACTTGGCAAATGTAAATAATTTTATTTCACCTTTATTTCACCAGGAAAAAGATATTATTGTAACTTATTTCTAATGTTCACCTGGGTTTGTGTCTGTGCTATAGGTGAATTAGTCAGATCACATCATACAAATGATTACCGTATTTTTGGGACTATAAGGCGCATCTAAAATCATTAAATTTTCTCAAAAATCAACAGTGGCCTTATAATCCAGTGGCCTTATGTGTGACCTTTGGTTGTGTTTAACCTCCAACTGATTTTATGTTGTAACATTACGGCTAATAACGTATTTCTGGGCGAGTCAGGAGGAGTAATATGTTGGCGACATATAGGGCGACTGTGCAACATACCGGTAGTTCCGTATTAGTGGGCGAGTCAGGAGGAGTAATATGTTGGCCACATATAGGGCGACTGTGCAACATACCGGTAGTTCTGCCGTGTGCTGTACAAGGACCCAAAATGCACCTGTTAAGAGACATGCACCATGCAGATTTCAGGTTTTGTATTTTAGTGTTAAAACTGAACAATGTTGAGAGGGATCCGGGCATGTTTGATGCCCAAATCACCAACTGTTAAACTTGTATTTTTGTGTTAGCTACAACTGAGAGTTATTGTAAATGACCTAAATAAAGTTCCATTTATCCGACACGCGTTTTGTTTCTCTTATTGTGCCTTATAATCCGATGCTCCTTATGTGTGGACAATGACACAACTGACATATTATTTGATCCTGCACCTTATAATCCCATGCACTTTATAGCTCGAAAAATACAGTAAAAAAAAATATGTTATTCAAATAGAAACACATCAACTTATAAATGCAAAAAATATTTCTATGCATGTTCTGGGTAGTATGTAGACATCATCTAAAGTGAAGGTGCTTGAAGGAAACTCATTGGCGAATCGCAGTAATTGAATGATCAGGCCCAGAGGCTGCTGATGTAGAAAAAGGATGGTGTCTTAAAGCAATCAATAAGAGAGGCCAGTGAGTCATACCGACCACACGGGGCCTTGGACATTACATCAACCCCAACCTTCAGTTTTTCTATCAACTCAACACTAACCCCACAATAAAAAGATAATTCAAATAAAACTCCCCTGCTTTCTGCGAACAAAGCAAGATTTCCCGCAATAAAGTATTTTATGAAGGACGACTCTTTTTAGGGGTCTTTAAAAATGTGAGCGTAAAAGTATGCAAAAAAACTCAAATAAAACAGCAGTAATAGGAGTAGGCAATACTGACAACAATGTATTTAGACAATATTATCTCAAACCAATAGAATTTTATATATATAAGTTGAGGTTAAAGTGAAAGAAATATGAAAAGTGAAGAAATATGACTCCTATTTGGAAGTTTGCCTTGTTTCCCCAGTTTCATTATTTATTAGCTTTTATTGCAGATTTTCTTGATATTATCTAGGCCTATTCTTTCTATCCACCTCTTCAGTAATTAGAAATATCACTAAACAGATGTTACAGTAATCCGTCTGCGACATGACCTTATCCGATGTTCCTTAAACACCACTGTTTCTGATACATAATAGATGAGAACGGGGCTTCATATTCATCACTAATCGACCCGTGATGAATATGAAGCCCTCCACATGTTCACCCCAGAACAGAAGGAGAGGGAGCGCGGGTCTATGGATCACTGCATGGATTTTGGTTGTCAAACGAATCGAGATGAAATATTTTCTGCTTTTTTTGTTCTTTCTTATCAAAAATATACCTGGAGTTGTGTTTTGTTTTATTGACACACAAACCCTGCATGTCGTAACCTTCCTAAAATAATCGCCTAAGTCACTTTTTGCCTAAGTTTTCCAAAAAATTTCAATTTTGGGGCGGAGTTTTTTGTGTTCCGGAAAAACCTGAAAAAACGACTTATGCGATTATTTTAGGAAGGTGTCGATATTTAGGCTGAGTTCTTCTCTGAGACAGAAAAAACTCCGCCTCGTTCCACCTTGTGACGTCACGTGGTAATACAGAAAGTGCTGAATTGTGCGTTTAAACTCCATGCACCTTCACCCTAAAAATCATGTGGATAATTTCAGCCCATCTCTACTGAGTAAAACGTAAGGAGCTCAACACTGTATGACATCGTGAGGTGGAACAGAGCATTTTGAGCTTTGAAAATGTAATCTGACTAATAATAAAAGAGTCACTCAAACATGTGGGTGAAACAAAACACAAATCTAGATATGTTTTAGCATTATAACACGATTTAAAGCTCACAAGAGTCAATTTAATATAGGACCTGAGCTATACTACAAAACAAGCAACAACATCTCCATGGAAACGAGGAGGAAAAGTCCCATAGTGCATATTGAAGGGCAGTATTCATGATCACTCTAGGCTGATGCGTCGGTGGAAGTTTGAACTCTGAGTGCACATAGCTGTATCTGAAAATATTTTTAGCCTTGATAATTTATCAGACAAAACAGACCACGAGAGGGTTTGAGTTTGGGTTTGCGCATCATCCACGCAGCACGCACCACTGCCAAATTAACAACTGTGTTTATCTAGGCTACAAATCATTAATTAGACTCTGAACACCAGTAAAACGCCACGGTGGGCTCAGAAAACAATGAGGGAGAGAAAGAGGGAGAGGCTATAAACCAACAGACAAGGACTTAACAGCCGACATAAAGCGTCTAGTCTGTCCACGGAGCCTCATTAAAGTCCGTGACAGGTGGAAACAACGGGAATCGTGAAGGGAGGTGCTGCAAAATTTATAGAGCAAAAATGAGTCTTGGCCAAATGTGAAGATTACAGTAAAATATTAGTTTTCAATAGCCATTTTGTCCGAAATTGGCCTGATTTAGTGTTTTGAGCTGAGATGCACTATGTCATTTTGCTGGTTCTGGTTTCCAAACGGATCCTTTGTCTAGAATGTTCCACAGTACGGCATTAAACGCATCTAGCTATAGGTCAGATCTGTGGAGAAGCGAGCCCACACACCATAAGAATGCCTGTTTATCAAGGTTTATCAAGGGGCTAGATGTTTATTTCATATTTATTTAATACCATTTGTGGAATATTTCAAGTGACCCAGTAAGTCCTCCATGGAAACCGGAAAAGTTGCGTAATGAACCTTTAGGTGGACGTTTTGACAAATGGGTTCAGTCATCAATATTGGGACTAAATCGTATCGTCATGGTCCTTTGTTTAAAAGTATTAAAAAAAAAGAGGAAACTACATATACCATGATCCTTTGCTTCATTTCAATGCAGACTACGTAATAAAATAGCACTTTTAAATCTCAATTCTTTGGGTTATGGCTGTAATGGTTCCCACTCTAGTCTTTTCAAGGCATTTTAAAAGAGAAAAAGTATCATATTCACAATTCTGGTAGCTTCTCCAAAATATTTAAATAAATATCGCACCATGAGATGTATATTATTATAACACTGAACAGCGAGATCGTTAAATACTCTTCTGTCTCTGTTATGTATTTTTATAAAGAAATAAACCTCTGAATCATCGTTTCTCCTTACATTTACAGCAATAATCATCACAGGTCTTTGCATGTTTTCCAATAGCATCATTTAGCTGAGCAGAAGCCATGCAGCCACCCGGTCCTCACAGCACCCAAGGGTAACACATCAACACCTCATCCCACAATCCAAGAGGAGAGCTCACAGACTGTATAGTGACGCTGATGATGCGATGGAGATGGCACACGGGGGAGGAAGGATAAATCAGGTGAACAACAGGCTCGCTGACGATGGGCCCGGACGCCGCCGTTGGCCAATAAAGCCATCTGATCACCCTTTTAGAGACCGGGGCACCACGGAACCTGCCCTCGCCAAGCCCCGCGGCCAGGATTTATGACATCATCAAAGCCAGATTGGGGATATTTCATTGCCACAGCGCCCGATCGGTTGCCAGGATTTCAATTGAAGGGGGGTGGTTGGTAACAAGCGTTTATAAATCAAACAGGAGCTGGGGAGGTGAGCGGGCCTAGTAATCAAGTCTTTAAGGAATTTCACAGGATAATATGACATTTTTCTACCGTGTTGGCTTGAGATTAAGTAGAGCTGCAAAATAGTGTAACAAAGGTAGATAAACTGCTCTCTCATACTCATAAATACTCATTCTTTGTGTCGTATCACTATGCAAAATTAGAAGTACAGTAACTAACCTGCATTTAATAAAGAAATAACAAGTTAATGTAAACTGTGGGATATTCTATGATGTGGATAAAATAACTAGACTGCAAACAATAATTCAGTGTCTTTGTGTGGCAGTCCTGCAGTTAGAAGTTGCAGGCACCGTCTCGCACAGGGAATAATAAATGATAATTATGGTAACAAATTGCTCTATATCTGCACATTTAGAGCAGCCCAATCCACAATGAACACATGTCATTTCAAAGGAGGGCTGTTCCTGAAATGCTGAAATGAAATCACTCAAAAGATCCAAAGCACAAAACATCTTTTCACCTTGTCACCCCAGGAAAGAAAAGAGCATTGTTAAAACCTCACAGTAGAGGAGACAGATGTAAGGCATTGTCACACTTGACTGCAATCTGCTGCTGATGTGTCTCCCGTGTCCTGGTATGGGGGTGGTTTTCGGAAACGGGGGGAGGCCCAATCAAAAAAGTGTCTAGCGATTTAGTGACCACAGGATGGCCTGAGACCTCCCACTACCCAGCAATCATTATCATAAATCAATACAGCACTTAAAAAATACCCTCCCACTACTGCAATCAGTGTTAATACTGCTGTTTTCTCATTGATCTCCTCCATCCTTGGTCCACACAGTTTTATGTCAAGTTTCATCTATATCTCCAGGCTAAGGTTTACCAGGAAGGTCTTCAAACTCATCTTGAACAAAGCAGGCTTATGAAAAGGGACAGTATTGAAGATTAAAGTCAATGGCATTGGCTGGTCCATCCATCAATTAGATCGGGAAAGAACGGGATGGGAGCGATATTGCTTCAGGTCAGCAAGACGGGCCTACAGGACACATGCATTACCAGTGTCTGAAGGGTGCGAAGGCCAATTCAACCAATAGTGCAATACAGATGAGCTATAGGTCGATGATATATTTTAATTCCATGGTTGAGGTATTCTTAATGCTTGTTAGCAGTGAGTCCTCCCCAAGGCGGTCATTTTCCATGCTGGTCCAATGAGAACGCTGATGCCTCAGTAGTTGAATTATCCCTCATGCAAAGTTAAATCAATGAGTTACAATCAATTGGTTATATTAATAAAAGCTAATTATAATATAGCATAGTAGATGGTGGGATAAAATGAATGGGTGAATATGGGATAAAGGAAATCCATACAATTTGTACAACTGGTTTAGGTTTCCCCATTCAACAGATATATTATTTTATAAAAAGTTTCAAAAGGAGCGCTTCCTGGACCTCCAGAGGATAATACACAGTAGAAAAAAGTAGAAAAAACACAGTGGTGTCTTTGGGGAAGGGAAGTCAGTTTAAAGATGCAAAAAAAGATCTGCAGGCTCATGGGATTGATCATATACCAGACTCGTTACGTAAAGGTAACCTTATTCAAAAACTTAAACAATGTGAAACTTTCTGGATTTATAAATTACAGGCAACTAAATATCCTGGGCTCATTGAAGATATGGACTTCTCTGTGTTTTTATAACTGATTGTCTATTACAGACTTTTATACTGAGTTGTGTGTATTTTTTCTGTATTTTTTTGTGTACATTTGAGTGTTTATAGATTGTATACATCCTTCACATGGTTCTAACACTGCCCTCTTGTGGACTCTCAGGTAGTGTCACAGGTGAGTCTCCACACCTTCTCTTCCAGGTGGAGCCGCCCTATTGGTGGTTTCTTGTATTTAACTCACATGGTTCACTCAGTATTCTGTTTGTCCCCTGAGGAAAGCCATAGGCTGAAACGCATCAGGACTTTTAAACTTGTCCATTTTGACATGCCGTAAATTAATAAAGGCATTTTATTTTAACCGGTGAGTGCCTTGGATTTTTTGCATCTTTAGATATATTATTTTATTTAAAATGCAACTACTATGCCCACTATCGTAATTTTTCATCACCCTGAAACCCAAGTCAAGGCCCTCACACAGTTAAATGTACTAGGCCAAACGTTATATAAGAGATGCGCAAGGCTCTTTTTTCCTTGTTCAAGAGCATCCCATTTTGTCATTACGCGCTATACGCTATGTAAGAGGTGCACTGCCCATTCATTTCAATCTAAGCTCCACATTACTTTAATTCATACATTCAGCGAGTACTTTGTATGAGAAGTACAGACAGCTCTTGTGGTGGTACAAGACGCCTCTCTGCCTCTCCTTTGATAGTCCGCCGTGTTCCCAGTCATCCATTTTCTTTAAGGGTAATAGCTTCGGATGATAACTTAAATGCATGGCAGGTTCAGAGGATCAGAGGCTTGGGGCTCCTGTTTCTGCTGAGGGAGACTGGATTAGTTCTGGGCAGTTAGGCACAGAAGACCAGACTTTTGCACAGAATGGCCTCAGTTTGGTGTGACTCACAAATTGGGGTCTGGGTACAACTGGAGATGGTGAGGTTTTTCTTGTTACTTTATGTTTTCTTTTCAGTTTAGATGGAATAGGCTATTATTTTACAAGAATTACACGGCCATGAAATTTGTATGTGAATAACATTACAAAAAGGCCAGTTTTCAAATAGATATCTAGTTATAGTGTAAAAGTGTACTTCTCGACATGTCGGAGGGTCTACTACCTGCTTGTCTCCATGGAGATGTCATTGCTTTCCGGGGAATGTTCCATGGTATGACATTAAACATTAAATTTGTTCATTTAGAGTAGTTTTATGGCTCAAATTAACTTAACTCTCCAATGTGATTACCAAGTTTACTTCAATATTCTGGAATAATGAAAGCAAAAAAGTAATACGTTCATGGAGACTAGCAGGTGGCAGACCCTCCACCAGGAAAGTTACACAGTGCATCTTTAAAATAAGTAAAAAGCCCAAAAGTCGATGTTGCAACTATGTCCAACGTAGCATGAATTACATTTTTCAACAATTAGTAGTAATAACGACAGCATTCAAACCCAGCAGGCAAAGAAAACCAACAGAGAAAATGACAAAATAAAAAGTCTGTATCCTCAATAGACAATAGTATTTAGCGTTGGCCCAGACAAGCCCCCCTGTGGTTTACAATGAAAGCTGACTAGTCAAAAGGACGAAGAGTACTGGCCTGATAAACCAGAGCTGTGTGCAGACTATGTAAAGCTTTGAAAACCAATTAAGACTGTGGCTGGAATACACAGGGGCCTCTCCGTGTTCCCATCACTGTCCCTGCTCTGACAGCCTCCGACAGCTACTGTGATCTGGAAGGCTGCGTCCAATTTATGAAATATTCATTCTACACCGAGGTTGAGGTGGGGGCGTGTTATGTTTAATTTATAACACTTGTATTTATACCATTTTGGGTCCCTTTTCACTTGATTTTTGCTAGCTATGGGTTTCCGAGCGATGACAATGTAGCACTGTCATTATAACAATCACAGGCCACACCGGCTTGGCAAAGGGCCGGGCCTGGTAAGTACTTGGATGTGAGACCACTGGGAATTCCAGGTTCCACAGTGGGGCGTCAGTTGCACAAGAACTGTTTGTGTCCTTTGTGGGGCGTCAGTTGCACAAGAACTGTTTTTGTGTCCTTAGGCAAGGCACTTCACTCACATTGCCTAGCATGGAAGTGGTGTGTGCATGAGTGATGGTGGTGGCCGGAGGGGCCAATGGTGCAGATTGGCCGCCTTGCTTCAGTCAGTCTGCCCCAGGGCAGCGGTGGCTACAATAGCAGCTTATCACCAGTGTGGAGTAAAAGAATAATGAACTGTAAAGCTCTTTGGGTGTCTTGAAAAAAGGTGCTATATAAATGCAAGGGTTAGTTAGTAATTAACAATTAAAAACAAAATATGATATTATATCTTTTCAATGGGCAAAAGTTCTCAAGAATATTTAACACACATGAAGCTGAAAGACATGAATATTTGTGTGCAAAATTGAGCAAAATTATAAACTCAATTATTTAATCTTGTTAACATGATACAGATGGTATTTTCACAACCAATAACAAATGTGATAAAGAGTCTTCATGGTTCAAGAATCGCACAAAAGTGAATTGACCATTAAAATTGATACAAAAAAGTACCACAAAAAGAAAATATCATATTCTTGTTTGGACGATTAGACATTTCTGTTTTGTTTTCATTTTAATAGTTTTAATCATAGACTATATAGTAGATATCCCTATTTTGCATGTCTAAAACAACAATTACAATATAATACATTTTCAATACATCCACCCCTTCTTATTTCTCATTTCAAAACATGTTTAGAAAATGGACAGCCATTTTCTGTAATCTCTATAAGGGGAGCATTTGAAAAACATGAACGAAAAACATCCTTGATAAAAAAAAAAAAGCACTGGAGAGGCAGTTGTGAATTATACAGACCATAACACGTTGAAGAGGGGCAAAGATTAAATGAAAAAGACAGAGCCATTCTCTCCTGTCCCTCGCCTTTTCTCTTAAGAGAATAACTACTCAGAGGCGATGGTTACAAAACAAAATACAGTTAACCCGCACGGAGAGGTGAAAACACTACAATGACGCAAGGAGGCAATTATATTCAACTGGAAATTAAATCTACTTAGGGCGTCTATTACAGAAAGGCCAGTAAATTACCATTATTTATCTCCAACTGTGGCTAAAACGGAAAAAAATAAATGACCACAAATCAGATAATGACTATTGCTATAAGGAAAAAGAGAAACTAGGGCAGATCATGGACTGTATATATAAATGGACGCCACATTACAGTCAGGCAGTGAGTCAGGCTCTAATTGATTTACATTAATCTCTATAATTGCTGAAGTTTGGTCTTAAAATGTTTGTATTTTAAGACCAACTACACGATCCTGATGTTTTTATTTCAATATTTGTAAATAAATTCCTAATCCTAATATGGAACTTTGGTCCAAATTCGCTCCTGTAACTGCTACCCTCGTTGAGCCTCATTTGACTGGGGCTGAACTTTTGAGCTCATTCATATTCTTATGCTTATTGCTATTAGACCAGCTACAAATCTCCCCTAAAACTTTTCGATAATGTATGATTTTATTGTATGTGATCCAGTTTTTCATTCATTCATTCATTCATTCATGGGGTCTCCTTGGCAACAGTGAGGGGCTAACCACTCTGCCACCAGTTGCTTAAAGGGCAGTGACTTTTTAACAAAACACTACCTCAATTGTTTCATTCACATGTGTTTAAGTAATCCTGTATTATAAGTCTGTCTGCATCTCCAAATAGTAATACGGGAATTTTAAGCAATAAAGCAACAGTTTTCAGTCATAACCCTCAGACGGTTTCACTCCGTGTTTCT
>JACN01052600.1:0-22760 GCA_000787155.1 Scartelaos histophorus | reverse complement strand
GACAGCTCAATTACAAGCTTGTTACAAACATGTGATGCTTTAAGCTCATTTTCACGTCTATACCTGTCATAGATGAGAAAGTCATCTTTGTCCCCATCCAGGATGTCCCACACATCGTCTTGTAAAGGTGCTTGCTGGTACACGGGAACACTAGGGGGCGCTCTCCTCTTCAGCTCCCAGTACATGGCTCTGGACTCGGCCCTCTTCTCATTCACAATCATGAAGGACACTCCCGTCATGTTGCTACGGTCGAGCTTCTCCTGCAGGCGGCCGATTCTACAGGAATAGAAACCAAATGCTATAATGACAGATGATTAACTATGTAACTAAAACTCTATCATCTGCTTGTCTCCAGAAATTAGGTGCAGTAACCTTCAGCAGAAAAGTTATATGCTGCCCTTTTAAAATGTTGAATGATTATCAGACAGTACTCATTTGCACTTGAAGTAATAGTAATGACTTTTGTTCATGGCCCCAGCAAATGTTGGAATTGTACTGTTTAGTCACAAATATTCACAATTTAATGAAACAAAATAGGCTCTTACTTGGCTGCCTGCTGGAGACAGAGCTGTCAGGTAGCCTTCAGGAGAGCCACTACTACCACATCTCCCTGCACCCCGTTCATGGGTGCTTGGCCCTTGATTTCCCAGTGGGGGGCAGACTTGCAGATCCTGGAGGCAGTATTGTCTCCCTCCACCAGCAGAGTGACATGTGAGGCCCGGACCACAGTTGGCAGGGCCAGACACAGCCACAAAGATGAGAGAGTGTTCATTGTCCCTCGTAGGAGACCTGTAAATAAATATAAAACATCAATGACAGAATGACAGAGGGGGTGTCTCTTCTCGTCCAAAATCTCCAGTGATGCTTTTGACAATCGGATTAAGTTTTTAGTTCAGTGTCTTTTATCCAGAAGTAAATGGTCATGCGCACTGATCCCAAAATAATGAAGGGACAGAAAACAGCCATTGTGTGGAGCAGGGGCAAAGGGACAGAGTGCCAGATAAACAAAAAGGCATCTCATGCAAATAATATGAGGCCAAATACATACTTGCATATAAATTGGAAAATCAAAGCCACACTATGTAACTCTTCTGATGGCAATGCGCTATTTACTCGTTGGAGAACGTTGCTTTACCTAGAACTTCCTCAGTTTGGTTTCACATGTATCCATATTGTAATTAATCAATTAGAGATGATTTTTTTGCTGCTCCAAATAGAAAAACAGGCATCACTTTGAGGTAGATCCCAATACTACAGATCTCACCTACTTGTCTCCGTGGAGATAAATATGTTTAATAGGATACTGTGGAACATTCCAGGCAATCCAATAACTTCATAGAGAGAAGTGCACTCTTCTAGAAAGTTACATAATACACATTATGTATAGATATCCAGCTGATTACATATGAAAAAAGTAAAATGAAACATGTTTTACCTGCTTCCCTCTCTGCTCCCTGTGTCCCATCTGAGAATCTCTGCTCTGTGTGTGTTTTAAAGACTTTGGTGATAATGAAGCACTTCCCCCAGTTCAAACAGACAGAGAGATAGGGGACAGGGGAGAGAGACACAGTGTAGGCCAAGGGGATTGTGGAGCATGTTTTAAAATAGTCCAAAACACAAAATAAAGACATTATTACTATTACTGTTATTGTAAAACACACAAAGTGGATTAGCATACATGTCTACTGTAATACAATAGATCTACAAGGTGTTCATTAAATAAACTCAAATAAAAAGAGCTTTTTTACCACAACCAAACCACTTGTGTTGACATGATCAGTTTATGGTGTTAGACGGCCATGTGATCAACAGGAAAAATCAATTGAACTCACAAGAAAGAGCTCAAAGTGCTGTTTCTGTCTGTTTCGACATTCAGTTTACAGTACGGCACAAACATGTAATCATCCATTACACGTGCAATGTAGTGAGTTATATCTTTAACTAAATGAATATTGTTGAATTCTTCTGCCTTTCATAAAGCCTGATTGGGTTTCACTGATTATTTCCCTGCCATTTTGAGGCAGTTTGAGAAAATATTAGTCATTTATAATCTGTATTAAGTAATATTATTGGTCTCCAGTTATCAAGTTTTGAATCTTTGCCAGACTTAATAATTTGTCCTTGCTTTATTCTTGCTGGTGGTGTTAAGTTGTTTATAGTTTCTTGCAGTTTAAAATAATAAATCTCGAATCTCTGGTCAGAAGTGTTTATAGAAAGTGAGTCCAGCCTAGAGTACGGTCAAGTGTAATAGATTTCAGAGGTTTTTCCAATCTGTGCTTGAGATGCAGTCTGTCGTTTTGGCTTGACTTACATTTCATGCATCCAACTTCATGTAAATGGTTAATACGGACACTGAATTGCTTGACCGGAGCTTGATTGACATGCTGATCCAACAATCCAGAAAGCGATGTGTTTTTATTTCAACTAAGTTCAAGAGGGAAGAATTTGTCATACATTAAATTAATAACTTGACTTAACAAATGACTTTTACCTCTATTCCTTTTATGGTAAACCTAATTATGATCTTGGGCCTATCCGAGGCGGCGTTGTACAGTCAAAGTGAAATTTTCAAAAAGCCAGTGAGAAAAATGTATATAAAATTGACTTCCAATACCAGAAGGGGTGGTCACGGTTGAGATTCGTAAGCCAAAAGATGATCTCTGCCAAAAATATCATGATATAAGCGCAGTTAAACCATTAGTTCTCAGAGAAAAATGTTTGCTAAGTTGTGCATTCATTTTTAAACGTTTTACATTGCTTCTACCTACCGTATCTTACCACTGCGTTTAGACTCATTTTATGCTGTTGTATTTATTGAGTTACATAAAATGATTTGAATCATTAAAACATTGCAGTTGTATGCATAGTACTGTTTCTTGTCACCACACACGGCATCTTCAAAATGATATCAGCCTGTAGAGAGAAAAGGTTAAAAGCGGCTGGATCGCAGTGAGATACACAATGAAATGAAGACTGAGACGTGGTGTGGTCCACTTCGATTTTCTTTTTAGTTCTGAATTAGTTCCTAGACTTACCCTCTTTACTCCTGGATTAAGAATATTTCAAATGTTGAAATGGTACTGTTTAGTCACATATTGTCACAATTTAATACAACTTGATCAAAAAAGAAGGCTCTTACTGTGCTGCCTGCTGGAGACAGAGCTGTCTCCCTGCACCTACTGGAGGCAGTATTGTCTCCCTCCACCAGCAGAGTGACATGTGAGGCCCGGACCACAGTTGGCAGGGCCAGACACAGGCACAAAGATGAGAGAGTGTTCATTGTCCCTCGTTGGAGACCTATAAATAAATATAAAACATCAATGACAAAGGGGCTGTCTCTTCTCGTCCAAAATCTCCAGTGATGCTTTTGACAATCGGATTAAGTTTTTAGTTCAGTGTCTTTTATCCAGAAGTAAATGGTCATGCGCACTGATCCCAAAATAATGAAGGGACAGAAAACAGCCATTGTGTGGAGCAGGGGCAAAGGGACAGTCCACCCCACACACAATATACCTCTGGTTAGCTACAAATATTAGATAATATATAAAGAGGAAAATGTTCAAGAAAACTGAAGATTATGTAATCACATTATGCAACGTTTCTAGACTATGTTAATTTCCATGGAGATGTTATTGTTTTACATGGAAGTTCTATACGTAATAATTCTATCTATTCTGTATTTAATCGATTACAGGTGTTTTAGTTGCTCCACAACACCGTGGAATCTCCATAGAACCAGTCTGTAACTTAACCTGGTGATGTCCCCTGCTTATCTCCAAGGAGATAAATATGTTGATTGGCATAACACTCCAATTACATCTCCATGGATAAAAGTGCTCTCCTCTAGAAAAGCTACACAACTCATCTGAAGTATAAGATGGGGAATAAAAACACTGTATTATACATAAACCTTAACAAACATGTTTTACCTTTTCCCACCCTGCGCCCTGTGTCCTGTCTGAGACTCTCTGCTTTGTTCTTGCTTCAAAAAAAACTTGTGATGAAGCACTTTCCTCAAATCAAAAAGAGGGAGTGATGGGGGAGGGAGAAACATCAGTGCAGGTGAGGGGTATTTCAGAGCACATTTTAAAATAAGAGTTCATAGTCCATAACATAAAATATATTACATTATTATTACTATATGACTCACAAAGTGGATTACCATACATGTCTTTTGCAGTATAATAGATCTACAGTGTGTTCATTAAATAAGATCAAATATACACACCTATTTTTAATCACCACCAAACACTTAAGTGTTTATGGCTTTAGAGAATCATGTGATCAGCAGTGAAAATCAATTGAACTCACAAGAAAGCGTTCAAAGTGCTGTTTCTGTCCACTTCAACATTCAATTTACAGGGGAGCACAAACATTTATTTGCGTAGGTTTAGCAAGGTTGTACAAGAAAAAAAAATCTGTTAATCAAGCTTGATAATCCAATACACATTGTTAAAGGGCATTAGTGATATAAATTCATCTTTAAATATAGAAACATTTCCTACAATTTCTGTGGCTTTTAATAATTAAAACATTGTCAGTAGTGACATTGCAGTTGTGTGCAAGTTAGTGGTTCCTGTCACCACATTCATGGCGCCATCAAAACTATCTCAACAATTACTAAATGCAAGAATTTGGATACTGAGGCTAATACCATAAGGAGATATAACAATATAACATGTTTAAAATTGAGGTGGGTTGATGAACAGAATTGCATGAATAAATATGGAAATATTCAAAATTCATATGGCTTAATAATATTTATAGTTATCTCTGTTTTAGTTCTTCTGTCCACAGACTTGTCATTTGTCATAACCTGAATAATCCAATGTGAACCCAAATAAAAATATTATCCCAGAATTCTTTTTAATATTACCATCAATAAAATATTACCCTCGAATAAAACTTTAGTATGTATGCAATTCTGAAGACATATTTTTATAAGGATGGGACAAGTCACAAGACCAGCCACAAGAGTCGAGCCACGGAAATGAGAAAAGGTGAGTTTTTGACATAATTTATACAAAATAAATATGGGCTCAAATCTTTTACTTAATATTTTTGTTTGTTTGTTTTATCTCACAAGATCTTGTCCCATCCCTACTTTGCATACATTCATGTGCAGTTGTGACCATATATGTATATGACATGTCATTTAATGACACCAGTGTAGAAATGCAACTACTCTGTTTTATCTCTCAGTATGTGTTTTTATCTTTGTCTTGTACAGTGTCCTTGGGTGTCCTGAAAGGCGCTTTTAAATAAAATCATTATCATTATTAACTGTCACACATCTCCAGTCCCATCTCTTTTTGCACATCAGGTGATGTGACCTAAAATGTATATTCTTTGGTTTGTGCAGATGATTTTAAGTCAGTGCGCTTTTCAGCAATCAGGACAAAACACCAATGAGTTCTTCATCATTGTCTCCGACTCCTTGTGTGGGACTATCACAGGTCGCCATGAGGCCAAGGCCGAGCTCAGCCAGCTCCTCACAGCTCATGTCAGTGGTCACCATGATTTTAGTCTCCAGTCGGTTACATAATGTCCTGTAAGAAGGTAAAGGGTAACCCAGTTCACGTAGGTACTCATAGCCCTTGGTACCAACAGCAGTACGAATTTTCCGAGCTTTAATGATCGTCTCAGGAGACCAGACTGCACGTCGGGAACGTTTGGTGAGGGACAGAGCACGGATCTGATCCTCATATAAGAAGTTCTGGAGGCCCTTTTCAATGCGGTCGAGCCGATAGAAACGCTTCTTCATTTCCTCAACCTAATGGGGATAGAGGAAAAGTCAGTACCATCTATAAAACTTTTCATAATCATGAACAAAAGACAATCAATTTTACTTTTATTATAGTCAATACATTTGCAATAACATTTATAATTAGGTAACTACACATTTTAGACTTTAATAGTGTGTGTCCCCAGGGTGCATACCTTAAGCCCTTCACTCATTAACAGAAATACTTTGCCAAATAGTATGTGTAAAATGTGTACCTCTTTTTGTAGCCTCGCTGAATTTTGCATCTCCTGCTCCAGTTGTTTCTTGAGGAGCTGACACTGTGTGCAGGGTTGCTGGTCCTCTCTGGTACAGTCTCCATCCTCCTCGTCCACTCCTGGCAGTGGGTTGCGTCTTGCATAGCCATGGTCCCCCACATTCAAGTCCTTCTCAACTGAAGGAAAACGGTCTATTTAGTTGATGAGGATTGATCAACATGCTTTCAGAATGAGTGGATAACATACCTGGTTCTGGTTTGAGCGGGATGGTAATGAATGACGTTGTAATAATTGGATAAGGGGGCTCTCCAATACTAAAAATGGTCGGAATTGCATTGGGTTTCAGCTTTTTCCCACCAGCTGGAGATCGGGCAACCTCCTCAAACTGACTGTGCTCAAAGTGATCCTGTTTTGGAAAATATAATAAAACATGATGACATGCAATAACCACAGTTGTTTTAGTCAAGGCTGCCTTCTTACTTCGCACAGTCTGGAGTGAGGAGTAGGTTCAAAATCCCGTCGACAATTGACCACCCATTTCTTCTTGCGCACTGGGTCTTTGGGGAACCTGAACAGCTGTTTGCCAATACTAGTTGAATTTGAGCAATGTGGAGCAGAACAGCCTCCCATTGCCAAAACAAACGCGAACGCTTTCAATGACAGCTGAAAACTGCGCTTTTTGGTCGCGAGTTGCGCCAAGAGTTCGATATAAAATAATGAATTATTTGGCTTTTTATCGTTAAAATTACTAACAACAAGCAGGAAAAGTTACATATGCAGTGCAGCTTTACTTCTAGAAACCAAATGTGTAGTTACCAATCATATTTACAATGCAGTTAATCTTTTTTCTTAAAATAATTTTGACGAAGATAAAATATTTCTGACTTTGTTTGAGCCAAAATGGCGCTAGAGCCTTTCGCAGTGTAGTTGGGTGACGTCCTGTGTACGTGCGCCTATTACGGATGCCTTTCCAAAAACAGGTGAATATGCTAAAGTTTTAAAGGAAATTTAAGGTTGACTGTAAAATTAAGAGTATATTCAATCCATCAGCATCATGTCTTGACATTGTGTAATCAGTGGATTTATTAATTGTATGTATTGCTTCTTTATTATCACTCAGGCATTTTTAGCCACAAAGAGGTCCTTTGTGTCACATGACCAAGTGCAGGACCCAAAAGCACGTTGAAATGTTTACGGTTTGTGCATCTTCAAATTGTATGTTTTATTTGACTTTTCACTTACTCCAGAGTCTTAACCCTACGCAATAACTGTCTTAAAAGAAGACAACTCTTGAGCTACTAGTACTACTACCTAGTACTACCTAAAGTACTAGGTTACGAAGTGATGTCTTCCTTCGTAGTTCCAGTCATTGATGTTCACAATGACAATTTTAAGGAGCTTTGGCCTGCTATGGTTGTTGCATTGAAAACCTCTTCCTTTATTGCTCTTGACACCGTAAGTATATTTTGAAGGTACACCATAGTTAATGTATATAATTGCACCGAATATTATATCTACCACATTGCACTTTATTGAAATGTGTTTATTACTCTTTATTACTTTTTTAGGAGCTGAGTGGTCTTGGGAACAGGAAATCTCTACTTGCTGAGTAAGAATATTGTTAAAAGTGTTATATAAGTGTTATACATTTTCATCTCTTCGCTATTACTCTGAAATGAGAATTTTTTTTTTTTGCTCTACTTGTTCAAGATCTATAGAGGACAGGTATAAGGCCATATGTCATGCTGCTCGCTCTCGCTCCATCCTCTCTCTTGGATTTGCATGCTACAAACAACTAGACAACAAGGTAACTCACTGCCAGTACAATTATAATAAGAGAATAATTTAGCCTGATTTTATTTCCTTTACTACAGCCTGCAGACTCGTACCTGGTCCAAGTGTATAACCTGACACTGCTGTGCTCAGAGGAGTACATTATTGAGCCTCAGTCTGTGCAGTTTCTTGTGCAGCATGACTTTGACTTCAACAAGCAGTATGCTCATGGGATCCCTTATCTCAAGGGCAATAACAAGGTAATGATACAAGCACTACTACAAATTTTATTTAGTCTTTACTATATCTCTTCTTTGTTCTTCCACAACAGGCAGAATCTGACTACCAGGGAGTTCACATCAGGGCTCTGTTCACTGAACTTCTGCGTGCTCGAAAACCATTGGTGCTCCACAATGGCCTCATTGACATGATCTTTTTATACCAGGTACATGATACATGATATGAAGATCTAGTCAGTTAACAGGCAATTTTTAATATTCTGTTTACTAAATATAAATTTGTAACAGAGCAATATCTACTTTCTTGCCAGAGTTTTTATGCTCATCTGCCTGAGCAACTGGCGACCTTCACTGCTGATCTGTCAGAAATGTTTCCCGCGGGTATTTATGATACCAAATACATCACTGAGTTTGAGCTCAGGCTGACCTCATCATATCTGGAGTATGCCTACAAGAAATGGTCAGTGGTACCTCTCTTGTAAATTTGAGAGACTTATATTAGCTATTTTGTTTGATAATATTTACTTATTTTTTTTCTCTCAGTAAACTGGATAATTTTCGTGGTTTGACCTCTGGACTTGTTGGTGTCCAAGTGGAGTTCTGTCAGTATGGCGGTCATATGTCCAGCTATGTGGACTTTAGAGAGTGCCCCGATGTGATCTCATCAGAGGGACAGAGTGAAATATGTGAACGCTTTTCTGTGAGTGATCTGATCTATTAAGTTTAATAAATTGTGCGTGAGCTTCTTATAAAGCTGTCTATTTTTCCTGTGCACAGGCTTTTGGGTGGTGTCCAAAAGGAACGCAGTGTCCATTGTCCCATGACACTGATCTCATTGTCCTCCAAGATGAAAAGAGCAAGGAGAATAAAAGAAAAAAGAGAAAGCGACTAAAAAATAAGAAAGGAGGAGAGAATACAGAGGATTCATCTATTTTCGAAGGCGCACCAGAAAACAAAATACCTCACATGGAAATAGATGTCCGAGAACAGCCTGTCAATGAGCCTGATGCAAATGAGACAGATGAAAACAAATCTGTTACAACCAGCGACCTCCCAACCACTGATACTGACAAGGGTATAGAAAGCATGAATAAAGATGTAATGAAAAAGTCCCCTATTCTCTCGCCACAGAAAAAGAAACTAGACACAGGGACACACAGGGCTGGGTTTGATGCTTTTATGACAGGATACATATTTGCTCATTCTTGTGTCACTGACCGAAAAACTGAGGAGGGGCCAACGATCAGTGAACAACCAAAGGAGGATGTAAAACAGTGGCTTCCTAGTGGTCTCAATAAGGTGTACCTCAGCGGCAAATCTGTTCCATTAAACATAGTCAAAAGCGCCTTCGCCAAGTCATCCAAAGCACATGTGCAAAAAATGGAGAGAGTATGGCAGTCAAGACAGTGATTTTGAATTTAACTGTTCTTTTTTTTGTTTTATTCTGTTTTAGTTGTAATGCACCTTTTTCACTTTTCTCCTTCACAATTCTGACTTGAACCAATACTGTGTTATAAAAAAGACATTTATTTATAAACACACTGGTTTCACTAAAAATGTAAATTATGTTGTACAATGAAGATCACAAATTCATATTCATTTTGTATTGATGTGCATGGTTGTAGCTTTTCTGTAAATTTGGAGGATACTACTTTCCTTTTACATTTTACGCAACATGCTAAAAAATAAAACTTTTTTTCTCTTTTTACATTGCTTCCCTTTGGATTGGCATGTTACAAAGAGCAGTATTTTTTAAGACTACCATGTTTGAGGCCTGTGCAGTACCGCTCTCTCACCACATGAGGGCAGTAGTGCAATAAGAACTCCGCTACGCTGCTTGGATCATTGCAAGAGGAAGTCATTGACAGTCTATTGACCTGTCTCTGCTCTCTACGTGCAATAAAAGCTCATATCGCACTACATTAGGTTAGATTTTAGATTTACAGAGTGCAAATGAGCCACACGCTTCAGGACATCAGCTGATACACACTGATACCGAAATGGCGGACAGTGAAATGGACTACAATATCGTGTTTCCAGATGCAGGGACGTCGGGTGAGCATCACATCCATTGTACAGTAACATGGTTCAGTTAGCTTAGCCTACCTGCTAGCCTTCTGCATGTGCCACACTGACTGATATTTGTAAGGTGTCATTTAGCCGTGTGTTTCGTTTCAGAGAGGCATTGGCAGGGGACAAAGGAGCCAGTGGTTATCCTGCTGGGCTGGGCTGGCTGCAAAGACAAACACCTGTCCAAGTACAGTTCCATTTACAACGAACAGGTACAAAGCTGCTACCTGCAATTACCACCTGTCCTTTCCTTTCACATAGTATTAAATCTAAAGTTTCTCATACATGTGTGTCAATAGCTGACTTAATTCCCAAGAAAGATCATTTATTTTACATACACTTCATTCAGCAAAAGTGAATTTGGTCATTCAGTCCATATGTCTTATCTAATCTTGTATTTTAGTGCATTCCTGTGTGGTTGCCAAATCTATCTAGTGTTTCCCATCAATAGAGGACACTATAGTGGCTACCTTAAGGAAACTGAGTTAACAATACATTAGTGTTAATAATAATAATCATAATAATAATCATAATCTCATTTTGGTTGTTGTGTTACCCTAAATATGCCAGAAACTTTATTTAATCTTTAACCAGTCTGTTATTGATTAAAAGAAACAATAAGTGACATATTTACTTTTTAGTTTATTCAAATAAGGCTTGCCGGGCCACCATATTATTATTAAAAAAAAAAAAAGCTGACAGAAACACTGGAATCAATAACCAGATAACCCAAAACAAGAAAAGAGAAAACAAGTTCGTTTCTATCAACTATTTTTATTTCATACTGAAAACGATTCTAATCTTAAAATTGTGTTTTTTAAATTTTATTCATAAATCATTTCTGTATTGAAAGCTGTATTAAGTATCCATCCTTTTACTTCTTCAGTTGAGTATTATGAACTTATTGTATTCTTGTTTTTTTGCACATATTCACTGAATGCAGTTATTATTGCAATAATTATGATTAACTTCTCTTTGTGCTTTATCCAGGGCTGCGTGACTATCCGCTACACAGCTCCCCTAAAGACCGTCTTCATCTCTGAATCCTTTGGCTACAAGGAGCTGAGCAGTATCGCCCTGAAGCTACTGGAAATCCTCTTCGACTATGAGGTGGAGAGCAGTCCTATTTTCTTTCACATTTTCAGTAATGGCGGTTTCATGTTGTACCGGTACATTGTGGAGTTCTTGCACACCGACCAACAGTTTAGCTCCTTGAATGTAATCGGGGCTGTGGTGGACAGTGCCCCTGGTAGTGGTAACGTGCGAGGGGCCCTGCGTGCTCTCACAGCCACCCTCGGACCTCAAATTAGCCCCGTCCTCAGGTACATCCTCCTGGCACTTTTTGCCGTGACTGTTTTTATGTTACGAATTGTGTTGTACCCCTTGACCAAGTATATACACAAGAACCACTATGACGCAGTAAGGGATAATCCACCTGCATGGCCTCACTACTACCTGTACTCCAAGGCGGATCAAGTCATAAGACACAAGGACATTGAGGATTTTGTGGAGAGCTTCAGACAAAAAGGTGTCCCGGCAGAATATTTTGATTTTGGTTCCAGCTCGCACGTCAGTCATTTTCTGCATTTCCCGGAAGAGTATGCAGCCAAGTGTCGTAGCTTTTTGGTGACATGCATGAAGGATTTGGAAGGGACAGAGCTTAAGAAGAGACGTCACGTACAAAGTTAGTGATGACTTCAAATCAACAAGAGTAGTTTGTCTTAACTCACAACTCAATCCCAATAAACGCAAAAAAATTGTGACAATGTGTAAAATGGTCAAATAATAATTAATAATATATAATAAAAACAAGAAATTCAGCAACATCAAAACATATTTAACATTTCACATAAATGCAGTACCCTTTTTGTACTGGCCCTTTCTGATTTTATTTGCAACAACTTCTAGTTAGCTGTTTCTTCCTACTGGTAGTTGTTCTTTCTAATAGGTGTTAAAGCTTTTAGATTATTTGTTAGATTATCTCAGCCAAGCAGGTCGTCCATCCAGCTAAATGCACCTATTTTATCTCATTAAATGTAAAATTAGCAAATAATCAAAAAACATAACACGCATTTTAAAAAGTCAATGGAACCAAATATAATATTGTATGCACGTAATTCAAAGGAGCGCTCTTGACTATAAAGCTCACTCTATGGGTCAGAAGAGACTCTTAACATGTCCCCCACACAGTCTGCAAGTTTTGTTTAACATTTTACACAGTGCCACATTTTGCATTGGGCTTATGACTACCATTCTGATGCACTTCACTTGATCCTTAAGGCTCTGGTTAAAACACTGTTTGTGCCACTGTGTTTGGCAGTAAAGGCCTTACCCTGTCCACTCACTACTCCTGAAAGGAATGTCGTAACCACAAAACCTATTATACACTGGATTAGACTGAGTGTTTTAGGCTAATACATTGTATTAAATATTGCTGTGAAAGGTGATGCATCGTAGATTAGTAACTAGTTAACTTAAAGGTTATTAGAAAGAAAAGCATTACTGTCCTCTATTTATTAAAACATGTTTATCCTTATCTCCATATTGTAAGGGCTGCTTACATTAAGGAACAGAACTTATCTTTCTTTAGAAATGTAAAGAAAATGCCCACTTGTTTGAGTAATTTAAGGAATTATTGACTAAGATGTACGTTGATATATTGTGTTTATTCAACTAATGTGCCTTCAATAAATTTGACTTGCTCAACTTTCTGTATTAATACCATTGAATGTGTTCTCAAGTAGAATGAGTCTGGGAATGTCCACAGGGAGTAACATTTCAAACTATGCCGATGCTTGGTTAAATATTGTGTAGTTAACCTTTGCCCCCCTGCTCTTTTACTAATGACTTTGCAATCTCACCATTGTTCTGATTGAAACAACATAACATTCACAGTAGTATTTGACACAGTATGTTATTTCTTGTTTATATATTTTTGTTAATTGTGAGTATGTGATGCATCATTATTATTTATTTATTTTTTGGTTCTTGGCAGGAATTTATGTTGATATAACATGGCAAAAAACAGGAACCATAACCATGAGTATCAAGTCTTTATTTTTTCCTTATTTTCAGTATATCTCCAAGAGTGTTTAAAAACCAAGCCCCTGAATTGGTTTAATGATGGTGTCCACTGGATGTTTACATGTCATGTCTGACATTTGGAAGAGCGATTGCCTGTCATTTGTCAGTGGTCCTGCCCTGGCTCTGGTTCTCCGAGAGTCATATAGAGCTGTGAGGCAACATTGAGAGGTATGGATAGGAATAAATCAACACATTTGTTGTGAACAAGGAATAACCCAAAGGAAAACAAAATAACCCTGCTTGTTCTTAATTAAGCCGTGAAGCAGAACTGCAGCGTGCCCCACTGTGTCACCAGAAGCAGCCACTGCAGTGTCAGCACCAGTTTGGGAACTCCGTTAATGTAACAGGATTCTATGTAGTATTTGCCAGATTCAGAACTGTTACCCATGTGTTCCTAAAGAGGGCAGCATTACCTTATAGTTATGAATCCATCTATCCGTCTGTGAAACACTCAGTATGGTCCATAACCAGCTTCAGCCTTTATTTCCTAGTGTAGCACACTTCAACATATTTGATCTGTGGTTTTCTAAAAGAAAAGAAAAAAAATCACTGCAATAAAAACATTATTTCTAATTATTTTCAGCGGAAAATGTTAATGGAAATAAAGGAGAACCTTATAAAAAGTCTTTTTAGTTGAGGATATTAAAAGGCAAGAAATTGATGAAAGGAAAACGTCATAACACACCCACGTTCTGAAAGAAGGAAATTACCCCATGTAAGTTAATGAAGTCTCACAAGTTGATGAGGGGAAAATTGCGGCGAAGAGGGGTCAGCGCTTTCTCTTTAGCCTTTCCCTCTTCTGTGGAAAAGTGTTGCGGTCAAGATCTATACTTTTAGAGGACACTGAGTACTCCGACGCAGAGACAGAGCGGGGGGAGCCTCAAGATTAATGGTATTAAGTGGTAGCACTTGGCAATGCGGTAACATATCGTCTATGTTCTCTATTCTGCGGTGATAGTTTCATAGACCTTGGCTTTATACATTGACTTTAAGGCGTGATTTACAGGATTCAAATAATCTGGGGGCTTTTTTATTATCACAACACCCAACTCCAACCTAAGGTATCAACTCATTATCCAAAATACAATAAACCATGCCATATTTCCCTTAGTGCACTTTGGGTTATCAGCCACTATTTGCAACATATGAACTTTTGCAAAAATATTTTTTCTTGATTTAATGTCAGTAAAAGAAGAGAAATAGTAGTTTATGTACACATTGACATTTTGCATGCCACAGACACAAACTGCTTTCTAGATCACTGGACGAGTATGAGCAATATTTTATCTGACCGGAACACACAGTAACAGATAGAAGGAGCTCTCCCCACTGAGATCATATCTCTTTGTTTGTTTGACATTTGGATTTTCCTTTTTTGACATGACTTCAAGATTTTGGCTTTTTAGGGCCAAGGAAATCATTACTGATATTTTCGAGATTACAACTGAAAGGGCCATCAGAAAGCCATTTGGGATCTGTAGTTTGTCAATCGATTCTTACAAAAACATTTTAGATTATACTACAGTATGTATTGCCTAAATTAACTGGTCTTGGGTGATTGGGTGAACAGTGCAAAGATCGTGTAAAATGTTTACTAAAAGAGCTGGGACTCTGGACAGGGAACTCTGGACCTAGATTACTGCCCTTGCACTGATTGACAATTGTAGTTATACACACGTTAAATCCCAAATGTACTGCATCTGGATTTTTTGAGCTGAACACATGACTCCATCTAGTGGGACAAAACTGCAACATCCTGCAAGTCAATGGGAAGTCACCAGATCGAGCTTCAAAACCAATACTGGGAACCAAGGGGTCTCCTAATGACGGCTAACATATAATACCTTATAATAGTACATTTTACACACAGACCTATTACTAGCACAAACACAAGGTTGAAACCTCTCCTTTCCCCCCTCACTCTGCAGGACTGGCCTTGTGATCCGATGTAGCAGGGAGCCAACCACTCCAGTCACTCCAGTCTCCTCTTTTCTCCTTAATGAGCAAAGTGTGTCACCAAAACCAACTGCAAAAGACAGCATGGGACATCCCCTACAGACTCCATACACACACATACACACCTTCATTGAGGACCAAAGTTGCTTCTGCCTTTGGAGTAACTTGAAAAGGCCTCCTGGTGTTTGGATTGAGGACTGAAGACCGAATTGATACGTGCGACAAAATCAAAATCTCCCCTGGTCTATCCCGGCTCCTCAGCTCTCTACTTAAGACCTAAAGAGGGAATAGAAAAAAAAAAAGATCTGTTGATAAAGAGGAAAAAATCCGGAGCATAGCAGGATAGAGCCTTCCCCTCTCCACCAGCAACCAGCTGAAAGTGCGTGTGTGTGCGTGTGTGTCAATGTGTGTGTTTTCTTCACAGATGTCCTTGAACGCGAACCCCCTTGGCTGTGCAAGATCCCCGCTGCCATTGGAGAACATTTGACAAGCAGCAGGCTCTTGTTAGTGCGCTGTCAAATTAAAAGTCTATGTGTGTGTAGGTTTTGGAGAGGCGGCAGCAGGAGCGATGGTGCTACCGATATGTGTGTGGAGGGAGAGAGAGAGGCCCTGTCAAATTAAAAGTACCAAACAAACTGTGCATGTCAGGCTGAGCGCGTGAGCCCGGTGTGTGATGGGAGAGAGGTAAGGCCCACGGATGCTTTGTCTGTTTTTGTTTTTTTGTTTATTTTATTATTATTTTTGGTGTGAATTGTGTGTCTGTGTGTGTGTGTTTTGGATGTGGGGTTGAAGTATCTTGTGTGTAGGCGGTAAACAAATACAGCCGTACTGTTGGGCTGGAGTCTAATGAGGTGGTCTAAAGAACATATGCAGAAAATGTACAAAATCATATTACGCCATGTTGAAAATCGAATGCAATTTAAAGGTGCACTGCGTAACTTTTCTGGTGAAGAGTACGCCACCTGCCTGTCTCAGACACAACAAAACATGTATCTTTTCACATTCCAGGGAAAGAAATAACATCTTCTGGAGCCAAGTAGGCTTCCATGACAGTGCAAGTCATCATAGTTTGCTTAATATAGACCCAGCTCCCTGCCCAACTTTGAGAATAGATTAACGGTGATATTTAAATATCGCCCGATAAGAGTCCCACATTATCGCAGCACGTTAATATATATAATGTAATGTAAAAAACATTTTTTTTGCATTTTGTTTTTTGATAATATTTTATAAGAACACCAGAACTGACTCACTCTTTACTATGAGGCGCTATAACACCAAATTTGTAATACATTTGGATTGAAAAGCATTACAGACTTATAATCTTTAATTATGCATAATTGATTAATTTCTTTAATTTAATTAAGTGCATAATTATACATTATGTGGTTTGAGGATTACTTGATTGGTTAGTTAGTAAATATGTAACAATTGCTTTATGCTGTGCCAGCATTTCTCTCTTCTATTGTTAACAGTTCTTCCTCTCACTCAGACAAAGTTATCACTCCACCCAATCTAATACTAATAATTTATATCACAATTAAAAACGATTATGCTCCGGGCTAAATCATACTCAAGTGATTATTGGAGATGAAGACGAGTAGGGAAATGTATGAAAGCCTGGGAAAGACTAATGTGTTTTTGATGAGACAGTGGAAGAGTTTAATAAGGGCCCGGTGACAGATGACGTTTGGCTGGGACAGGGAGGGAGCAGCTCCGCAGGTGGAGCAGCAGCAGCCCTCAGTGTAAATACAGCAGACCTTTATGTCAGGAGCACTGCCCATCATTTACAGGACATCCCACCGAGACACCACTCGCCTCTGTCTCTGCTCAGTCCTCGGGCAATCTGGAAGACAAAAGGAAGAATAGGGCAATGCATTGTGCTCAGTCGAGATGAAGAGGGTGTAGTTTACGCTTCTGGTATAACTTTCTGATCCATTTACTTTAATCATTTTATCTGAGAGACTTGTATAGATCAATGAGATTATTATTTTTAAAGGTCCCATATTATGCTATTTTCTGACCTCTGTTAAAATGTTGTTTCCTTATTAAAACATGGAATTTTATTTTATTTACATGTTAAACATATAATATTTGTTAAACCATGCATAGTTAGGTGTTCTTCTCTCAAACAGAAAACACTCTGCTCCACCTTGTGATGTCATGTGGTAATGCCCTCCATTGTTTTTTTAAACTCCATACATCTTTACCCAAATCATTTGAATAATTTCAGTCCTGGAATTACCCATTTCTACTGAACTAATGGTAAAAGATACTGTAGCTGTTAATATGTTACATCACAAGGTGGAAAAGAGCATTTGAGGCTTTGGTGATGTAGACATCCTAATAATAAAGGATTACTCAAATGTGTAAATGAAACATCATTTGATGACTTTCTAACAAGAGCGCACAATGGTACATTTTGTGTCATGTGGCACCTCTAAGATTTACCTTGAATTTGTGAACAGAACCAAGGATCAGAAAATGGCCTGGAACTTATAATATCAAGAATCTGGAGGTATACAAAAGAAAAAAACAGTCAAAAATTTAATTGGAATTTTACAAAAACATTTTGTCAATCATAAAACAATGATATAAAAGGTTGGCTATAATTATTGAGATGCTATGGAATATTTGATAAATTTGGACATTTTGACCATTGAATCTTTTTTCAGCCTAAGTCATTGGAACGTGTTGTATGCAGCACAGTGACTATGTTAGTACATTAACATTACCTTCATTAGCAAAATGTTATGATTTATGTAGTTGCTGGCAGACTAATATCTTTAGAAGTTTCTTTTCTTCCTTTATCTTGTAACCGGAGAGGCCGATTCATCTTTAAGAGTGATGAGGGGAGGTTGCTCTCTATGCAAAACGCATTAAAGCCAAATGAGGAGTCTATTACTCAAATCTGTCTGATAATCTGTTAGCTGGGGACCCCTGCCCACTAACTAAGCAGATTAAGATATGTCGTTGCTAAAACTGTCATAATCACAATGCTTTTCAATACCCAACCACAAACGGAGATACGGGGTACAGTATTAATAAACTGTAATATGTCTGATTCCTGTACATAGTTATGCCCCCTATATTGTCTGTTAACCACACTTCTTATGACATAGTGTGTATACCCCCTCTCTGTGATCCATGGTGCAATTTCCAATGACACAGCGTTTTGCTAAAAAAAAACAACCACAGCAATGGTGGCTAATGATCATTTTAAGCCAAAAGGCAAATTCAACATATTGGTTGAGAGAAGAATAGCAGTGCTCCTATATTCACATAGATATGTTTCTGTTTTTACTGTGATGGCTGCATGCAAGTTTTGCATATACCATTCGGAGTATAAGCAACTATCCTCTCCCCAGCTCACTTCATACAATTAATTTGGTGGCCCACGCCCACTGTGTTGTGTGCCGTGTGTGCTGAGAGCAATGCACAGGGGAGCCATAAAGAAACCATGTTTGTATGAGCCTGCACTATTCATCATTGCTTGATTAACATAGAAGATGCTACCCCACTCTCTCTGCTAGGCTCCTATGGTGATAATTAGAAATAATTTACACCCTTTGCTTAATTAACCACCAGTCCCTGCAGTTTTTGTTCGAGAAGTGCGAGATTTGTTTTGTGAGCCTTGAGGAAATTTAAGTTAGTTGATTTTGTTATAATAACTCAGTATTATAAACATTGGCTCCTGGCTGAATTTTAGGTAGACAAAAAGAGACTAAAGAATAAACAATCCGCAGTATCCTACGGTCAAAGAATTTATCTTAAATTCTTTCAATTCCAATTCCAATTCAATCCCACCTTAACTTGATCTAAAAATGTAATGTATGTGCAAATAAACATACAAACAATGTCTAACAAAAATGGATTAGAAATTGAAGAAATGATACATTTCTATACTAGTCAGCATTGATATACAGACATTTTGGTATATCATTTTTTGGCATATTTATCAACACTCTTCACTCTTCACTTTTTTTGTCACTCTTCACTGACAAAAAATAAGAATTAAAGCCTTCACTGATGGACTGCTTTAGTGAGATTTACCTTTATTGATCCACAAGGGAATTTTTTTCACGAGAGAAATTTAAAATTAAATTTTAAACTAAATTAAAGAAAATTACTTAAACAATATGACTGGATATACCACTTACTATCTAAAGTCCCCAGATGAGTGGCATGTGAGCATGTACACAGGCTGTTGATAGTCGACATTTTGGGGCAGAGATCAGTGATACCTAAAACCTGGAGCTGTTGACCTGTGCCTGGGTTTGTCTTGTTTCTGATGACCGTTTGGTGCTAATTAATGGAGTGGAGCCCATTCCGTCGCCCTGAGTGCAACACAAACCACATGCATTAAACATCGCCATTGCTCCAACTGCTCCTGCAAGACAGGAAGATGGAGGGAGTGCGCTGAGGGGAACACATAATTAGAGAAGAATTGATTAGTTTAGTAAAAGCCAAAAGTTACATCATTTTGAATGAGTTAGTGCATACAACTGCAAGCATTAAATGCTGACCATCTGCTCATGTCATTGGTAACAAACCTGAACCTCTTCGGGGGTTACATATTCTGTGAGCCACTATTACCCTAAATTCTTTATCTCACAAGCATCGGCACCCTGCATTTTGTGAAAAGAATGTAAATTCCTTTAATAAATCAACATAGAAATCAGTTTCACACTCTCACGATTGCATAGAATCTTTTTCTATACTTCCTTTATATACAGAGTGAACTTACCTGTAACAGATCCCGCGTATTTGAGTAAAACTGTAAAACATTGTGGACATTATTTGAAAGGCCTTTAAGATGGACTTGCCCTTTAAGACTGAAAGCGTCCTTGGTAGCCATCAGCAGGCACGCGCGCGCACACACACACACACACACACACACACACACACACACACACACACACACACACACACACACACACACACACACCCACACACACACTAACAGTAACCCACGTTAATGCATAAATTGCCATTACGCGAGCTGCCGCCAGTGGCAGAAGCGCCCCCACCAAGATCACCTCAGCTGACAAAAGTTAATTTGCACTAATGATGTTTTACTCCTCTCATTACCTTAAATCATCTCGCTCTCCCTCCCTCCCTCCTCTGCAGCACAAAGCACAGATGCAAATGGAAAAGTGCAAAACGCCAAAGCAGTCAGCACATTCGGGTGGTTATTGTTCGGATGAAGTTATTGTAACAGCTCTTGGTCCGCTGTCTCTTAAATATTTAACACACTTGTATAATTATCAAAGCTTCTCAAGTTAATTTTTGATGGAGCATATCTACCCTCTCAATAGTTTTTACTGTACTGCTGGATGCGTAGTTGTATTTATGTTATGGGCTTAAGTGGTGGACTTTGTAATTATAAAAGAGTCCGAGCCTAACGAGTATGGAGTGTTTAATGTGAAAATGAGCTTTTCCAACTTTGACTATTGGAGCTTTATGCAAGCACTAATCTAATGAGCATTTTGTTGGGTTGCCAAATGTGTGTCCCAATGATTTTACAAATGTACAACACTTTTAGCTGCAGTGCTGGGAAGTGTTAGCTAAACAACCACACCTTTTTCATTGTCTTTTAGTTCATTTTATATAGAAAAAAGCCCCTCAAGTTTAGGTTTATTTTACACAGCTACATACATGAGACAACAGGATTTCTTTTAAATTTATCTCAATTGGATCAGAATTTCTCAAAACTTTGGACATGGATTTTTTTCCCCCTCTAACTATAGACTGTAAAAAGAAGTGGAATAACCTATAGCATGCAGCTCCAGTCAAATGAGGCTCACTATGTTAGCAGCTATAGGAGCAAATTTGGAGCCAAGTCCATATTACGAATAGGAATGTATTTACATATAAAACTGCAGAAAAAAAATAAAACAAAACACCACAATCATGTACAACGGGTTAATACTCACATATTAAGATCAAAATTACAAGAATTGTCCATATGTTTTTCATTTAGTTAGGAGAAAAATTGTTAAGCACCAAAGAGTCACCTCAGAGTCTCTCAAGAAACTGTTGTTAAAACATCCAATAAATATAAAAGCCAAAACTGTGAACTGATCTGCGCAATTTTATTAACTCTAAATCATTTCAAAATCTCACCTTGTCTCATTCTCTAAGACCCAGTCAAGATTCAAGAAATGTCAAAAACAAAAAGTCCACATTACGTACATCATTCGTATAGGATCAATATTTAAAAGCAACAGTGAGACAGCAGACTATTGTATCTCAGTTCATCTCTGGGAATTGTGTCTCGTCCCAAACCTGCAAGCAACATATTGGCTATTGGACATATTATATGTTTTCAAATATGCCCCAAAAGCCCCACTTTCAACCTTCTGCACCAGAGACATATGCTCTTTTTGTTCCTCTGCAGCATCTCTCCTCTGAGTTTGCAGACAACATGCCGAGACAAAGTTGTGTGGCACCGACCCTGGCCTCACATTAGCAGCGATTGATGAAGGAAACCGTATTAGTCTGAAAACATTTGCAGCTCATCCAGAGAGCGGGCCATTTTAACAATTGGTTTAAGGGGTTATGAATGTGTGCATGTTCAGTTTGAAATGGGCTATGACCATATTTTATCTGTAATAGTTTCTCTGAGGCTTTTAGTGGAAGATGACTGAGATCCTGTTACATTTCATTGTTCATTCTTTTCAGAAACTACAAAAACCACATTGCTGTTTCATACCAATCACTACTTGTGTATACTCAGGTTATTATATATATATAAGTGCCATATGTCTATAAAAAGATTTATGTTTGAGACACGTTTAAAGTGTCTTTCCTAAGACAACTCAGCACATTGATAACCTTACAGTTTTAAAAGAATTTCAAAATAACTGGATTAGGCTACATTACATGAAATCCTTACACTTTAATCCTTTTAATATAGCAACTTTGTGTTAAGTTTGAGATTTACTTCTTGTATTTGTACTTACATTTTTATGTAGTAATTACTTGTAATGAGTGAAGCCACAGCCATCACATGTGATTGCCTGGTCGTCTTGGCTCATGTCTGGCCCCTCTGAGGAGGTGCACATAAGCCTTGATGTGTCTTTTTCTTTGTTGTCTCTTTCAGATATATCACTGCTCCGTTCACTGCCCAGAGCCTATGCCAAACGACATCACATACATAACACATAACAGTTGCCATGTCCCATTCGCATCATGTGACCAAAGATCAGGGAGAGGGAACGGATGAGGGCCTACGAAGAAACCGGCGTGATGGATCAAAGGTTGATATGACAACCAGGCGATGACTTCCTGTCTGACACAAGCATGGCTCAAATGGACAACAGCACGACATATCAAACATGATCTGTTTGAGAAGAAGCTCAAGAGAGACTAAGGAAAAGAGAAGGTGGAGGCTCAGGAAATGGACGCTACCAATATTGGGCATGACGTCTTTTCTATTTTCTGACAGTATAAAGCCTCTGTCATGTTTGGACAGAAGGTGGAGAAAATAGAAGCAACTAAAATAACTCACAATTGTATAATGTATGATGGACTTCAATCTTTGATTGTTTTGCCCTTTTTTGATTGAATGAAGTAGATCAATAAATCAATAACTGAGTTATAAACCAATCAGAATATATATTTATAATATTATAA